>JAFBJT010108918.1:1621-17025 GCA_016785325.1 Chascanopsetta lugubris
GGGGGGGGGGGGGGGGGGGGGTGAGTGGGTTCACGCAGGTTCATTAGGAGGATTTTAGATTGAGGATTAAAATGTGGATCCTGGAGCAAAATGTGTTCATCTTCATGGTTTGGTCCGAACCTTTTTCACCGAGGGCCACACACAGAGGAATTCAGGAGAGGCTGGGACACTGTTACAGTTAAAGGTGCAGTCTGTAGTATTTTGGTCGATTTTGACACTTCTAAGGAGGTTGTACTTCATGTGCAGAAGGGTGAGGTGATGGATACAACATGCAACAACACCTCTAGAGGTCACCAAATAATACACACTGCACCTTTAAGAAAACCGATCCCTTGTTGTTAAATTATTCCATTCATATATTCAAGCTCAAGTTTGATGTGTGGGCCACATTCCATTATATTTTCAGAACTTGCTTGCAGAAGGACCACGGGCCACAGTTTGGACACTTGAGGAAATCCTACTTAAAAAAAAATAATAATAATTTCAGACAGTTGGATTACAGCAGGAAGCTGAGGATTATGGGTAATAATGGGACTAAGCAGCCAATACACCGATACACTACGGACCACAGAGTTCCTCACACTTTGAGCCTACAGGTGGCGCTGTTGTAAATAGAGAAGAGATGGGGTCAGAAGTCGTGAGCATTGTAAGAGTTTGTTTTTAATTGTTCAATGCATGGCCACACACATAAACTGGTTTTATTCTGCACTGTGCATGATGGGACAGTCACTATGGAGATGGTGATGTAGATGGGAGACATTTTAGGAGTTTACAGGGTTTTTCCAAACACAACCCACATTCCTCAGGGACAGTCAGCCGGCCCAGTCTCCGGGACGACTAGCTACAACTCACCGGCTCCTCCCTCTGACATGACACCGTGATAAATAAAGCAGAATTGCGCCTCGGTTTGGACGCCCGGCGGATGAAGACGACCCTTTCCTTTACCATTTAACATTCTCGCATATATCATTCAGAATTGAGCTTTACGAAAAAAAAGCTAAATAAACGTCCTTTGGGTACAAAAATAAAATCCAAATTAAAAACCTTCGGCATGGCCGAACCTGCCGTCGAGTTTTTTTTGTTTTTCTATTTCTCGTCTCGTACGGAGATAGCACAATACATACGTCACTGGTCACAAAAGTACACTGCAAATAAAGGAAAAAAAAAAATAAAGAAAAAAAGCCACGTAGGATAGAAACCGATCCCGAAGAAGTGAACATCTGCCTTCCTCAGCCTTTCCGGCCAATGAGCTACGAGACCCCTGGTTTGTTATCGTGTGGGCGGGAAGCCTCGGGTGTGTGTGTTCTCTGACGTCACACACCCTCCACAGACTCGCACGCCCCTCACCCTGTTTCTTAAACACCGACGAAAAGGGGGGAAAAGGGGGAGGAGGGAACAGAAATCCAAACCACGGCTCTAAATACCTAAATGAATTCATCTGAGCGTGAGTGTGTTGACGTGTGTGTGAGTGTGTGTGTGTGTGTGCGCGGTTTCTCTCTCGACACGTATGTACTTGTTTGCTAACATATACAGTGTATTTCCTGGTTAGGTTGTGAACCAGGGGCACTTCAATGTTGTGTAGCATCCACCCCCCACGCTGCTTCCTCACCCCCTCCGGCCACTAGGGGTCACTCTTTATGTTTAGGGATTGGAAGTGGGAGATCTGCTTGTTCTTATTCTTATCACGCCGCCGCTTCGCTCGCATGTCGTCTCTGTCTTTTATTTATTATTTTTTGACTCCGCTGTTTTGAAGCTCTCTAAGCTCTTTTCCTTCCACCCCTCTTTCTTTTGTTGTTGTTTTTTTTTTCCTTTGGAGACTCAGATACACACAGAGCAAAAGAGTGGGAGAGAGAGAGGGAGCGAGTGTTGTGATCGATCAGCTGTTCGCAGCACCGACAGCTGCCCCCCCTCAGACCTCTCAGCCGATCTCCTTCCACTGCCGATAGAACTCCAGGATGTTCTTCAGCTCCATGCCCGCTGTGCCCGCCGCCTGCACCGCCGCCTGGTGACGCAGCAGCAAAACAAAGGCACGTTCAAAAACACTCGGCCCTTCCTCTGGATCCACACCCTGCGTTTCATATTCATCATTTTCCATGAAGCTGCTGCAGCAGCAGGAGGAGACAGTTTACACAGCGCAGCACTGCACATGCAGCTGCATTGTAAAAATGTAACCAGTGGAATATTTGTCGTGTCTGTGCACATGTTTATCAACACACACAAAGTCAAACTTAAAGGTGCAGTGTCATTTGTGTCACTTTGTCACAAAATCTTACAAAACTACTACATACTGACATTTTCATGAATTTATAATCGTCTAGATGTTTTTTTTTTTTCCATTGTCCCTCAATGAGCCCCTTAATGTATATTTACATGAGGAGCGGGTCCTCTCTATGGGGGCCACCATGTTTTTACAGTAGCCCAGAGTGGACGTACTAAACATCTGAAGTCTACCACAGGTTCTCCCGCTCAGGAAGGCGAGATGATGCATACAACATGCAACTTCACCACTAGATGTCACCAAATCTTACACACTGCACCTTTCATTGAATTTCAGTTATTTATACTTTCATTACTTCCAGCAACTCTACATTAAACTATACGTTTTTATTCTGATTCATTGTTAAATTATAGCTTTAAATACTTATTCTACCTGAACCGTGTCAGTATGTTTGGTTCATATATTTAAGTCCAGCTCATCTCTTTACCTTTTTCATTCATTTTTCATATTTGTTTCTGTATCAACTGAATTGTATCTATGATTTTCCATCGTTTGTGGAAGAGAGTATAAGGGACAACTGCTGTTATCAAACCCCCGTCTGCTGCCAACTGCTACTCCTCCTGTCGTCTCCTGATTCTGAGCCATCGACACATCACTGAAGAAATGCCCGACATAACTCCTCAGAATAGATCAAAAACAACTTAAGCACGTGTGAACACAAACATCCAAGAGTGAGCGACCCACCTTCATGGCCGCGGACCGATTGCACAGCTCCTCCACCTGATGGCCGGTGAGAATGGTCACCATGCCGGCCGTGTCTTCGTCCCCGTTGTTCTGGGAGACGGTTAACTGACGACAGCTGTCCACCATCTTATACAGGTGCCTGCGAAGTACAGAGGAGGGAGGAGTCAACACCAACGTCCTCCAATGGGAGGGTTCGAAAAACCAACAGAGGAGAGAGGATGTACCAGGCCTCCATGTCCTGTCGCTTCACTTTGTCTCTTTCGAAACTTCGACCGGACTCTTTCTGACACCGTATGTACCTGTAGAGAGATTTTTTTAAAGAATTCTGCTGACGCACGGAAAAAGGAAATGCCTCGCCAACATGTGGGAGGAACCGCAAACAGTTCTTTAAAGGTGCAGTATGTAAGAGTTGGCGACCTCTAGAGGTGAGGTTGCGTGTTGCATCCATCACCTCACCCTCACTCTTCTGAACATGCAGGAGAAGCGGTGGTCGACTTCAGTCGTCATTAAAACTCAAAAGATGTTTAGTGTGTCCACTTTGGGCTACTGTAAAAAACATGGCTCCTCCAGTTAATATACATAGCAGGGCTCATTTAAATAACAGATTTAGGTGAATATGAATTCATTAAAGTGTCCATATGTAATTGTTTTGCAATATCTTTAGACGTGACAAAAATGACTGAAATCGTACACACTGCACCTTTAAAAAGCTATGGCGGGAGGAGGAGGAGGCAGCGATACCTGTTTCCTTTTCGAAATTCTGTTTCCAGGAAGCGGATTCCGTCCCTTGCACCGGCGTTTTCCTTTTTCAGTCGGTCAAGTCCATCGATGACTACAACACAGAGGCGCTTTTAATATCAGCTACAGTGCAAACATATTCTTTTTTATTATTTATTTATTTATTTTCTAAATCATAACCACCCGTCGAGGCGAAGGCCTCTCCCTCTCAGACACAGAGGAAGAAGAGCACTGACCTGTCCGAGGTATGATGATGATGAAGCAGCCGCTGCCGGCCAGCTGCCGGATGAGGTTGAGGTGCTGGCAGAGAGCCGCTGCGTCCGGCACCAGGTACGGAGACATGGACGACTGGGCCTTAGGCTGCTGGAGGCTGCCCTCTAGCTGCGACACCTCCAACTGCAGGCAACGGGCAGGAATGGACACATGTCATGTGACAATGTGATGCGGGTGATGTGTAACGTATGTTTGTAAATCTTGCACATTTGTGTTGTAGTCGTCTGATTTTGAAATGTGCAATCTCTTTGTCTCTAAATTCAATATTTTTGATACTGTCTACGTTGCTCTATTGTCTTCTTCTTTTTGTATTGCTAATTTAATTTGAACTATTATTCTTAAACTGCGTCGTCCCTTGTACACCGATGATGCTGCTGGAACCCTGATTTCCTGAGGGAACTGCCCAAGGGATTAATAAAGCTCTATCTAATCTCATCTAAACTGAATCACAAATCAAAGACTAAGCTGATGCCATAGTTTGTTGTCGTCAAAATAAAAACTGACCACTAGAGGGCTCGTGTGCTACTTAGACTGACTAATTATAACAGATGGAAATTTATGATACTGTCTCCTATAACGCACCAATTTAGCACATAATAAAATGTATACACCAACATCTCTTTCACTATTTTTGATATCTACAATGTCTGTGAGATGAACACAGTTGTGATTATAAAACAAAAGGGACTAAATAAACAGGACCGATGTAAAAACCTGTAATCGAAGCTGAGCCATGTCTCTCATTAAACGATTCCGACGCGCCTCCTCTTCAGCCTGGACAAACCAAAACAAAGAGCAGACAGTCAACATGAGCCGGCTCATCACACAAGTGCCCAACTGTTTTGGTTTTAAACGTTTTTCATTAAACGTCAAAAGTTACATAACACATGAGTGTGAACATGCAGGCCCCCCTGTGATTGGTTCCGGTCGCTGTTCTGTTCACACGTCACTCACCATTCGGAACTGGGCCTTGGCCTGTTGCACCAGATTGTCCTGCTCGGACTGGCTGATGCTGGTGAAGATGCCCGCCTCCGGGTTGAAGTGCAGAACGTTGCCCTGGAGATTCGTCAGGAAGTGGCCGAAACTACGAATGCAACAAACTCGCACCACACACTGGAGGAGGAGAGAGACCGAGGGACAAACAATGAACTTTCCCTGATTAAAAAAACACGTTATTAGAGCTTGGAATTCAAATTCAATGTTGTTTCATATGCCAAACACAAGAAACCCTGAAACACTTAGTTCACGATTACATAAAGAAAAGCAGCTTAAAAGATGAAATGATGATGGAAATCGCTGCTTATCACCTGTTGATCCGTTAATCAATACACCTCCAGACTGAATTTCGGAGGCGATTCGATTAAAGCTGCTTCCAATGAGAGTTGCAATCACGTCCTCAAGACTCTTAAACTATGGGAACATTTGAGGTCAAGCACTGTTTTGTATTAACTACTTCCTGTGTTGCCTGAAGGACAATTCTACAGCTTGCTACGTCCTTCGCTGTCCTTTAATTTTGGAAAGTCCCCGAACGACTGAAGAAACCAAAATGTGCACGTGTCCGTTACCTCCTGCAGGGGGCTGAGGGAGGGGTTGCGGCGCGAGAAGTCCAGGCGTCGGTGAGCGACGCCGAGAGCCGGCAGGTGTCGCAGAGCCACGTCCTCGGGCAGCAGCAGAGTCTGGACCAAACCGGGCTGTTCACACTCATTTAACAGCTGGGTCACATCTGCATTCAGACCAAGCTCTGCAACACACACACACACACACACACAAAATCAGGAATCACAGTTCAGTGTTGAAAAAATAATTATACTTATAATTGGGATTTGTTTTTTATTTCTCAACCCTCGTTTTCTTTCAAATTTCTTTTTTTTTTAATCTAATGTGTCGACCTCCTTTTGTTTATGTAAAGATGAAGAAAAGGAGAAAGCAGCTCTGTACGCAATATTTGTTTTTCAATCAAATGGACCAAAAAAATTCACAATACAAGGTGACAATAGTTGTTTTGCGGGCATGGATTTAAAGGATTTAGGACATGTTTGAAGTCTTAAAGCATCAACAATGCAAATACTTCAGCGTTTGCGGCCCCAGCGGGGATCAAAACACACACACACACACACACACACACACACACACACACACACACACAAAATCAGGAATCACAGTTCAGTGTTGAAAAAATAATTATACTTATAATTGGGATTTGTTTTTTATTTCTCACCCCTCATTTTCTTTCAAATTTCTTTTGTTTTTTTAAACTAATGTGTCGACCTCTTTTTGTTTATGTAAAGATGAAGAAAAGGAGAAAGCAGCTCTGTACGCAATATTTGTTTTTCAATAAAATGGACCAAAAAAATTCACAATACAAGGTGACAATAGTTGTTTTGCGGGCATGGATTTAAAGGATTTAGGACATGTTTGAAGTCTTAAAGCATCAACAATGCAAACACTTCAGCGTTTGCGGCCCCAGCGGGGATCAAACCTCAAACCCTGATTGCTGCTCTCACAACGTATAAATCTCTCGCCGACCGCTCACTCACCAGCTTCAAGCATCTTGTTTCCATCTGGAAGCAGGTTGAGCAGCACAGACAGTCGGTTCCACAGACTTTGAGAACTCTGCCGAGAACCGAGCACAGCACAGAGGGATGAAGTCACATAAATATGCGGCGAAGATGCCAGAGAGTCGTGGGCACAAAGGAGGAGGCGCTGCTGCGCATGTACCTGTGCACACATGAGGATGATATCAGTGTTGGTCCTCAGCCAGTCCACGAACACCTTCACCACCTGGATTAACCCCTGGTTGGTCAGGATCTCCAGCTTCTCCAGGAGGGTTTTCTCACTGTGCACCGACGGAGCGCTCTGCTGGCTTCCTTCAGAGTCTGAGTCCGAGTCTGAGGACACAGGAAGAAGACATGACAGAAGTCACATCTTGGGTTCTCAGACCCGCACAAACTCTAAAGAGGATATGGATACGTTGTTGGTAAACTTAAAATGTTCAGATACGACAAAAAACCATCACTAGAATGAACAGCGATAAATACCATAAGATACCAAAGCCAAAAGCCCTTTCAAACAACAATAAAGGTCCAAAGTGCTGTACAGGACATAGATATAATAATAATAATAATGATAATAATAATAATAATAAATATAAATAAAACAGGTTAGAAGACTTCAAACATGAATAAAGTGAAATAAAAGCAGAAATAAAAATCAAATCTTGTTACCATGCTCGTTGGTTCCGTTGGCAGTAGCGGGACTCACGTCGCAGGGCGAGTCACCGACAGGGGGAGGGGTTTCTTGGGAGGGAGGAGCCGAGGTGTCGGTGGGGGTGGGGTTGCCGGAGGATGAAGCTTGAGGCCTCAACAACATGTTACTGAAGGTCGGAGCCAGACGGAAGCAGCGCTTGGACTGAAACAGCTGTGACGACATGGCCTGGAGGTTACTGCTGATGCTGGAGTCGCTGGACATGAGGGGCCCGTTGGAGGTGGGAGGGGTGTCGCCGTCCCTCTCGCCTCCTTCCTCCTTGGACGCCTCCTCGTCCTCCTCCTCTTCCTGGTGCTGCTCCCGGGCCTGACCCTCCGAGTTGTCAGTGTTTTCCGTGTCCTCGATGTCCTCCAGATCGGAGCGAGACTCCTGGCTGTTCATGTCCGAGTCTGTCTCCACATCGAAGGCCGTCCCTCCTTCCTCCTCCTCCTCCTCCTCCTCCTCCTCCTCCTCCTCTTCCTCCGAGCCGCTGCCCCAGCTGCCCTCCAGAGTGTCTCTCTTGGTCACCACCTTCCTGACGGCGGTGGAGTTGAGGGGCGGTCCCGTCGGGCTGCTGACTGTGGCATCGGCGCAACCGCTCTTCTCCTCCTCTTCGTCCTCTTCGTCCTCGCTCTCGAAGCCTTCGCTCAGGTCGCTCTCGTCCTCGCCGTGGCCGTCCTTGCGGGCGCAGCGGCGTCTGCGGAGTCGAGACAGGCGAGTGTACTTCTTCTTCTGCCGCTGTTTGTCCTCCTCCGCCTTGCGCTGTTCCTCCACACTGACTTGCTTTTTGGCACCGACCCGTTCGCAGCCATCTTCGCCTTTCGCCTCCTCCTCCTCGTCTTCATCCTCTTGCTCGAGCGAGCCGTTCTGCAGAGGCCTCTCGTTGGAGTGATCCGCGGGTGGAGCTGCCAAATCCCTCACATCCACTTCATCTAGACCAAAAAAAAACAAAAAAAATAGGGAAATGCTCAGATTTATTTTAAAGACCGATGCTCTGTGATCTTTTACTGGTACAAAGATTGTTCACATCACAGATCAAATCTTCTCCACAGGGACATTCCTGCGGGAGCACGTCAGACAGAGTCAATAAATATGTTCAACTTTAAATTGCTCTCGACAGCCGCCCGGGCCAGGAAGTAAGTGAGTGGGTAAAAAAACAAAAAAAAAACATTCTAATGAAACAGAAACTTCCCATGCTGCTGTAGCTGGTCCCAAAAGATTCTGAACCACAATAGCAGCACTTTCATCCTAAACGATGTTGCTGATGAGGATGCATAGGGATTGATGCATCGATCTGAGCAGCCGACGCAGGCTGGGAGATTTCCTCCACTGTGCTGACTCAGGAAAAGTTGCTTCAGAACAGTCGTGTAGTTGAGCGTTCCCACACCTGCTTCAAGATTGAAGGACCTTTCAAGGACTTTCATGATCCCTCATTCCCTCATAGTCACAGACACAAAGCTGGAGGGTTCGAGAAAGGTCAAGAGATGGCAAACTACGTGTGTATTCTCTTACTTCCACTCTCAAACACTTATTTATGAGCACAAAGGAATGATATTGTGCCTTTTCCATTACTTCCTGTTCTTCAGTGACTTGTATGGGTGTTCAATGTTACCATAAATCCCACTATCCTACAGCAGAGGGGGCTATCTTCATCACAACACACATTTGAAGACAGCTGAAACACCTCCTTTTCAACTACCGGTACTACTGTATTCTAACCTCCGAAACAAGTAGGATGTGTTTCCTTCAAGAGCCGAGAAACAAAGGACGGTTTCAAAAAACTATATTCTAACTATGAATCTTGTCCTCCTCACACGCAGCAGACTGGGTTTTCCTCTCTCACCTGTGGCGTCAGTGTGAAGAGGAGGCACCTGGCTCTCCGTTTCCTCCAGTTCAGCCTGCAGCCGGATGTTGACGTGGTTCACCAGGTGGGAGAACAGGGCCAGAGTAAACGCGATGGATGCACTATACTGCTTGGATCCTATGGAGACGGTTAGAACCAAGAAAATATAAATCCAAATGCACAACTACGCAAAAATAAAATCATCCTAATCCAGTTTGGAACATTTAAAAACTAGAGAATTGTATTTTACTGTTCGTCAACACCAACCTCCCCTCTTGAGGCTGTGCACCACCATTAAACAAGTGACGACCATTTTGAAGACCAGAGTGTCGGGCAGCACGGGGCAGGAGCTGTCGGCGTGCTGTTGCTGCTGATCCTCCTCTTCCTCGCTGGGGGATTGGTGAGCGCCACCGTGTGGCGCAGGCGGCAAGTAGAACAGCACCAGGTTGAAGTCCTCCAGCACCGACTGGCAGAGCGATGTCAGCTCCGTCTCCATCAGGCTGCAGAGAGACACAGTGAGAGCAAATGAAGGTAAACATACAAGTAAACAACACAGGGGACGCAAGCACAACTTTTTCCGTGAGATTGGAATTTTTACGATGTAAACAAATGCAATTGTTTGACTTTTGTTTCGCCGGCCCACTCGGCCTCAACATACCAATAAATTGGTTAAAGATTAAAGAGCCCTAAGGTTCATCCACAGTGTGGACTTTGCTTCCAAACACAGTGAGATACGGAGTTACAGCAGAGACGAGTGACAGCGGAGACACTCACCTGTTCTTAGGCTGCAGGAGACTCTGCAGGTACATGAAGCTCACCAGGAGGCGCTTAATGTCTTTAGACCTGAAAATGAAAGATTACAGATGGTTATGATCTGTAACACACACAGAGGGAGGAGCCCGTTTCTTCAACGTCTCGTTACATGTAATAAAACATGTGGGTAAAACTCGAATCTTTGTGCTTTTACGAGTTTGTTGCTAATGAGTCGCTATATGAAACCACAGCCTGTTGGGGACATTATGTCATTACACTGTTTTCTGTGGTGGTCATATTGAAGTCATGAGTCAGTGGCGTGGTTCGTAAAAAGGCTCGCTTTAAATTTTGATTTCTAACCATTACATTTACGCGATGGAATAGTCTTATGTGCACAAATCACATTGACTTTCCCAAGGGAACGAGAGTAATGAGAGATTAAGGGTTCGCATACAAAACCACATCATCACCTGGAAACTCTATGACCACATCAATATCATCAACATGAAAACTGAGCGAGGTTTTCAATCAAGGTGGCAAAACAATACCTTTATCTAATTCCCTTTGTGCACAATCTGGATGGAAACTAAACTGTGCCAATACATGTTAGTCACAGAGCATCTTCATGAATAATCCAATTCAAATGTCATCCAAATATTTTTGGAATCATTGAAAAGCCACCTGAGAAAGAAAAAAAAAATCTGCATTCATACTTCATGACACACAAAAGCTTCATCTTCTGAAATATTTATGTAACATTCTTCTTTTGTCTTTTATTCCCACTGAACCAGGCTGCATTCATTCTCTGCTTTAAACAAACTAATTTCCCCACAGGGACAGTCAATCATCTAATCCCATCTGCAGCGAGATGCTGCTTCATCCCATCAACGTTTAGAGAGCCTTTCGTGATTAAAGAGGCGAGAACACAAGTCTAATTACATAAAGCTCCGCATATCAACTGGGACGAGATTGAAAATTACTCCGAGGTGTCACAACAGTGAAGTCGGAATATTGTGTTGATTTCAGAATGATCATTAGAGAGAATCCACTGCTGCTCCGAGAGGAGCTCATAATGTGAGGCTGCCCATTTCTCTGGAAATCAAATTGAATTTGTATCAGTCTATTCTGAACCGAAACACAAGTGAGACTAAGGATAAACTGGGACCTTTGACACGAATCCAAGTCCACAAGAGGGCGGAGCTAACTCTGAGGTTTGAGATCCAAATGCATGAATCGAGGGTGGGGACTAAATCCTGTCAAATGTTCCTCACCTTTGCCGGGATGGAGACAACTTTTTCATTTCCTGCTTCTTCACTTGATGGTACATCTTGGCAGCTTTGTCGAACAGGCGCTTCAGGTTGCCATAGGCGCCCTCGAAGGGGGCGTCTGATTGGATGCTGAGCACAGAGAAAAAAGGTTGTTTGTTGAGCATATCAAATCAGTTCTGGTGAAAATGACTTCAGCTGTCACATAAACATTCATTACCAGCGTAGGTAGTAGTAGGTCGCTTCAACATTGTAGAACTTGCTCCCTGCCAGTGTTCCCAGTTGGTTAAAGGGCATTCCTACAGATGGGTTGGCGGTCGAGGAAGTTAGAAACATGTGTAAACACTTAATTCAAGAGTAATCAACTAATGTCTACTGCTAACATAAATGTAAGATAGACTCCTAAATAACGCTGTGTTCTTACCGTCATGTGAAAACACTCTCCTTCTGCTCAACGATTGATTTAAATATATTCATGCGATAGTGCGTCATGTATGACAAGTATCAAAGAGGTTTTATATTACAGTTCCTCACCAACATGTGGCATGACAGACAGGGCCTGGTGGTAAAACCTCTCAGCCAGCTGCTCAGCCTCAACTCCTGCAAGCTCGTTCTGGTAACGGGCTGTGGGACGGGAGAGCAAACGAAAGGAGAAAAACAGAATATGAACAAAACAACGCACCACAGAGAGGGAGACCACTGATCGAGAGATCTGTCACTGAAATTCAGAAAAAGACAGAATTGAATGTCTAATCAAAACACAAGTATCTCTGTAACTCGTAAGTCAAAGCCGCCGACCGCCAATAACACTGAGGGCAAAAAATTCCAACGCTGAATGACACATATGCTGTCTCACAAATCTACAAGCTAGAGAGAGAGAGAGAGACAGAGAGAAAGAGACAGAGACAGAGGGAGAGAGAGAGAGATATAGAGAGATTATCTGCATATTTCATCATGTTCTTACCTAAATCTCCAAGGTAGACCAGACAGCGATGACAGGCCATCTGTGCCCATTCCATCTCCTTCGGGGTGGCTGACACCGGTTTCTTTCGGCCTGTACAAAACAGTGAAAACAATAAAGTTGATGCACTTCCATCCATAATAACATTAGTTATGCTACAGTAGAACAAGATTAAATTGCAGTGAGAGGAGCAGAAGATTCTATCAATTCCACACAGATTCAATTTGTAAGTGTAGAATTGCAATATAGATGGAGGGGCAATAAAATGATGTGCAGTTTGTTTGCAAATCTGTAAAAAAAACAAAGACAAACAAAGAGTAAAATACGAGCTGCTCTACAAAGTGGACGCTTTACCCCACTGTGTTTAAGTCTGATGATCAAGTTTGAAATTGTATTTGACAAGTTACAAAGTACTACATACTAAATGGGATTAAATAATTTCAGGATAAAGAAAACAAAATAATAAAAACATTCATAAGGAAAAAAACAACAATGATTCTGTGGCTTGATGCCTTAAATACAAAATGTTTTCCATCTTCTCCCGATATTCTACTCAACTGGGGACAGAAGGAATGGGGATATAATTCTGATATAACACCTGTACTTGAAAGCACACAGCCTGTTTCATCTGTGACAGCTCTGCATCAGAGTGTGAGTGTGTGTGTGTGTGTGAGCAACTGACCGATGAGCGGGTCTGTGACGTGAGTCCAGTCGATGCAGTCCTGCAGCTCCAGCTGGTAATGTGACTGGATGTAGAGCAGCAGGTGTTGGTAGAAACCCACGCCGGCGATCAGGTGCGTACGGTAGGCGCATTCCAAAGCACTGCGACTGTGGATGTGCTACAGCCAAGAAAAAACAAAAAAAATCAAATGTATGACCAGAAAAAAAACAATATCTATTTTTCTATGCAATTTATTATTGGCATTTTTAGTTTGTAAAATTAGAGTATACTTTTCACATGTATAAAGTCATTTTTTTCAAGAAATCTGCAGAGAAATCATCCTTGTAACATTAGATAATAATCATGTTACTGATCAGTTTTAGCAAAAAGTTCTTTTTTACATTCTTATTTCCTCTGGGTGAAACCGTGCATGACATGTTTACACACTGTGGTACTTTCTGAGACACTTTACGGGCCAGTGACCACAAAATGGCAGATGTCATGTTAGAGTTGACCTCAAAGTAGAAGCCACATTTCAGACCAGCTAAACACCATAAAACATTTCCCCAGCTGCAGCAGCAGCAGCAGCAGCACTCACGTACCTTCTTGTTGGTCTTGATGACCTGGATGACCTCATAGTAAACCTTCCTCCACAGCAGCTCCTCAGCCTTGCGGCCGTAGTCGACCGGGTGCAGAAACATCAGTTTCACACACAGCTCCCTCAGCCTGAAAACACACAAAGAGACACAAAAATTCACACATGCTTGGAATTTGGGAGGTAGTTGGATCACCGGTTTGACAGGTGGACCAATGAGTCAACTTGGTGACACCCAAAGGGGCGGAGCTAAGCAGGAGCAGGAAGAAATCGCAGGGATCGGACTTGTCGTAGAGTGGCGCCAATTTATTCATTTGCTCCAGCTTCTCACGTAAGATGATTTGCTACTTCTCAATGGAACACGGAGGCACCAGGCACACACACGGCCAGTTTAATAGGTACAACCAGGTATTCCGCAATGTCAAGGAGTTTGATCAAACACTCGGTATGAATAAAATCAGCCTCATCTTTACATTAAACTATGTCCTTTGCAATTTGTAAAATGATCCAACATCCCTGCCCAATGAAATCTGATTACAAGTGCCACATTGGTTCAACCCTGTATCACGCAGTCCTCCACCAAACCAAACGGCCAGTGGGTTGTGATTGTAGACTGTTGGGTTCATGCGAGTTGACGTGACATACAGCCGACGCTTCACATACCACAGACATCGAGTAGGATGAGATACCATCTCACGTCTCTGCAGACACTTACTTCCCACTTCCTCTTGGCACTTTCTTTTTGTCAAGTCTGGTAAACAAATACCAACATACAACTATCCTACACTCTGGTTGCATCACTGTGTGTAAATTCAACATGGCCGCCCACGCAGAAAGACCTGCTGGCAAATGTAAATACTGAGGACTTATCAGGAACATTACCGGCTCTATCTTATCTGTCATACGATGCCTTTACTTTATCTTGCACACTACGCCTTTAAGTATAGTTGCTAGTTTTACAGTATAGGACCGCTTTGTTTCAATGTGCTGAATATACTTCTGTTGTGGAAGCGATGGGTGAACATGATGCAGATGTTCACAACACCTGGACAGATGCTGCTGGCCGTGTTACACCACTGCCTCCACACACACACACACACACACAAACACACAGTGTGTGTTGAACATACTTGTTGCGAAGGCTGATGTTCTCCGGCTTGAAGACCTCTCTGTAGGATGCTTTGCTGCCGATGATGACATCCAGTTTGTGTACAGACTCCACCACAGCCCTGGGGGAACAAACAGCATTAGCATGGTGACAATGCTAAACATTTACTGCTCCATCTGGGGCGCCAAGGAGCTAGCAGCCACTTCCATGTCAGTTTCATTTCTCTCTAGGTGACACGTGAGGCTAATGCAGCAGAATGCTCCTTTAGCAAACCGACAGTGACACGGGGCTTCGGGGCTAATCATTAATGTGTTGACGTGATGGAGAATGGAGGGGAGAGCGGGCTGCTTCTTTTAATAGCTAAGGCGCTAAGTTAGCACAATAACGTCCAATTAGCACCTTGGCTAGCTTGGAACAAACGGCCTCGCCAACTTACCTGTAAAGCCGCTTGATGAGAAGGACTTTCGCCTCCGGTTCGCTGTCCTGCCCCGGTCCACTCATGTTAGCGACTCCCCGGTTTGTTTGTTCACGCGCTCCAGTGTCTGTTCCTCCAGCCCTCCCGACACACAGTTGTCACGGCTACTCGGGTTCGTCCCCCCCCCCCGGTAGTGACAACCGTGTTGATAGCCAGCTAGCAGATAGCTACCCAATGTAGCCTTAGCTTTCCTCTCCTTCCCTCCAAGTCTTTCTCGTTTCTCTTGTCCTTTGGCAAGACCCCCCTCTACCCATCCGCTCCGTGACCCGGGTAGGAGGGGGTGCCCGGTAACTGAAGCTCTCCCCGGTCAGCTATAACGCTCCGATATCCTTCTTGTGTTGTTCCCCATTCCAGCCATTGCTACGAAGGCGGCCATTATTCCTCTCAGGCACTGACCGCCTGAATATCGCGAGATTACAGAGCACAGTCACGAAGCTGCACCGTGGGGTTGCCAGGTATTCTGCAAAGTCCTCATTTTGGAACAAATGAGCAGAATTGAGTTGATTATAACTGAAGAAAAACAAAAT
>JAFBJT010108919.1:3543-8543 GCA_016785325.1 Chascanopsetta lugubris
TGACAAAAAACGCAATTATTGAATTTTTGATGTTGAAAAAAAAGAAATGAATGGGGGAGGAATTATTCATAAGATCTTGTTCGTGCGTAAAAATGTGTGCGTAAAAGGCAAAGTTGGAATACAAAGAGGGGAGAAGAAAAGCCCAGTCTGTGCTGCTGCAGGAGGAAAAAAAGGAGGATAAGAGATGGATAAACAGACGAGATCATTTCTGAGGAGTTCATTAACATGTAGGGCTACACACGCTGGAATACAGAGGGGCTGTTATTTGGGCTCGGGGGTCAAGTGACGAGCGGATTATATACTTCCTCATAATAATATTAATTAAACAATTTGCATGCTAATAGGGTAACAATTATCGCAGCTTCTGTTGAGAGATTCAGGTTATTACAACATGCCAATCCGGGTGCCAAGGGGTCAGGGAGTGAGTGGGGTGCGAAATTTCAACTCTGATTAACATTATGACAGCGCCAGACTTGGGATAAATAAAGTGGAATTAATTATTTGGGAGCCTAATGAGGAGATGGGATTTGGGCTGGTCACATATTAAGTGCAGGGTTTGAGATGTGTGTTTTTTTTATCTTATATATAGAGAGAGATTTTTTTGATCAAAATGTACAGCTTGGTATAATAGACATATATTTTTACTCTTGTTCTCTCCTTGCTCCAGCCTCACACATATACAGCCCCTAACCATTTTATTTGGCCATATATTTTGCCCATAACGCAGCTCGTAATTGAAGCTTTCGCCTTGTAACAGTAAAATATTATAGTTTCACTCTCGCTTTGTGCCTTCAGCAATATCTCAGCAGCCCCTCCACCCCCATTGCCCCCCCACCTTCACCTACAACACGCACATATATTTCACCAAAGTCGGCCCCATTTGTTTTACGCCCCTGCACCCCCTCTTCTCCCAACCTGTCCAATTGTAAAGGTTTAATGTATTTAAATCATAATCCATAACTAACATGGAGGAGCTGGGATGGGATGGGATGGGGGGGGTGACTAAAAAAGGGGGGGGGGGGCTATGGGCACCCCTGGGGGGGTAGGAAGGTTTAATTCAAAAACACATTAGGAAAAGAGTTAATCCATTATCTAATTATTTCTCACTTTTTACGCAGCCTAAATATACATTTTTTTTTTTTAGAAAATTGTAGGCAAAAAATATGAAAAATAATAAAATGGGAAAAACATGTATAATTGAATAAATGTATTACTTTATCGTTCGTGCTCTTTCTAACCCGTATTTCCAGGTCCTCCGGTGCCCACAGAAGACCGGCAGCCTCTGGCCTAACCTATCCGCCTGCAGCCTCCCCTTCCCGGGGAGTCAGCCCCAGCCAGCCAGCCAGCCAGCCAGCCTCTTCCTCCGGGTGGGTTCCCCCACACCCACACCCACCCACACACCCACCCCTCCAGTGTAGTTGCCATGTAGTTCTTATCAAAGCCCTCCTGTCTTGTTGTGACAGCTCTGATATTGTTTATTGAGGTGGATGTCAGCTTTAATTAGCAATCGATACGGGGAGCGTCTGCAGAGCGCGCCCGTGACGTCACCGCCCATTACCGCTTCTCATTGGGCCGAATATTCCCACAGCCCGGCGCTAATTATTGGGAGGTTCATGTGGATAAAGTCGGAGCTCATCCCTCCCCTCCGCATCATGTCCCCTGCTCGCTGGCCGCGCTCGCTGCGTGCTCCTTAAATTCCCGTCGCCGGCCTCCAGACGCGCGTTTCCCCCCCTCGCCTGCGGGATGATGGACAGCAGGATACTGGAGCCGCCTCACGCCCAGTTCGGCGGCTCTCTCGGCGGGATGGTGGGCTTCCCGTACCATCTGAGCCACCACCACGTCTACGAATTGGCCGGGCATCAACTTCAGTCCGCGTCCGCGGTCCCCTTCTCGATAGACGGATTACTCAATGGCTCGTGCACGGCGTCGGTGGGCAATTCCAACCCCCTCTTGTCGTCGGGCTGCGGGATGAATGGAGATAACCAGCAGTACAAACTGACAGGTGAGCCACGTTGTCGGTGTCGCGCCCGACCACACACACAATAACAGCGGCGAGGACTCATGTGCACACACGCAGACACACGCACACACACGCAGACACACACACATACACGTACACAAAGGCTGGAGGATGCAAGTTGTTGTTGTCGTGGTGGTGGTGGTGCACACACACATACACACACACCACACACACACACACACACACACGCATGTAAGCCAGCAGAGGGGTTCTCCCTGCACTTTTGTCTCCAGGAGGCTGATTGCACAAGCTCGTGTGTGAGTGTGTGTGTGTGTGTTTGTGTGCGTGTGTGTGTGTGTGTAGTAATAGTAGTAGTAATGATAGTGGAGCAAGGATATTGCATGCATTCATCAAAATCCTGCAAAATCCATCCATAAAGTTTGCAGATGCATCCTCTGCCCACACGTGCTAACAAGCAATGCACGATATTCCATTGTAATCGAGCAATAATCGCGATAATGGTGTTGGTGCAGACAGGCTGCGTGCTCCTGTTGTTGACATGTGCTCTCGCTCCGCTGTCAGACTCGTCGGACCCAGACAAAGATAGTCCAGGCTGCAAGAGACGGAGAACCCGCACTAATTTCACAGGCTGGCAGCTGGAGGAGTTGGAGAAGGCGTTTAACGAGAGTCACTATCCCGACGTGTTCATGAGGGAGGCTCTGGCTCTGCGGCTCGACCTGATCGAGTCAAGGGTGCAGGTAAATATGTGCTTCTACAATACGATTTTGTTATAATAATAATAATAATAATAATATGTATGTGGATATGCTCTACATTGCTTTGCATGGCAGTCGACATGATAGTATTGTAGAATGTAGATCTTTGTGTTTTCATTGTTTAAAAATCAATAAGTGGATCAAGTGTTTGGATTTTGAGTCATAAGGAAAATGTAGATATTGATATTGTTAAAAAATATTAAGTTAGCACAAAGGCCAATGTGGTACACAATAATGAATACTCTGTGTAATGATTGATAGCAGGATATTTCCCTGCATACATGTGTATGGGTGTGTTATCTGACCTTTCATAGCCTATTCAAGATTGACTTTCATTGCACTTTTAATTTGTATGATAATGGGATATTTATTTTTCTCAAGTATTTTTTCTGAATATATTTATGATAAAAAATGTCAATTCTATTTTATTAATATATGTTTTAATTTGTGCAATTATTATATTTATATTTTCCATTGTGTTAATCATTTTAAAAACATTCAGTGCTTAGTCTAAAATGTTTTCTTGGATAATGTTAATTTGTATTTTATTGTAAGAATATTTATGTATAATGTGGGAGTTTAGGTTTTTGGCTCAGTTGCAAATATTATATTGGAAGCTAATTATTGCTAATACATTTATAAATTATTTTGAATATTATATCTTAATTTTAAGACTAAAGCAGACACTATTCTTCATTTGTCAAGAGAGATGTCTTAACTCCAACTTCCTACTGAAGTGAGACACACACACACACACACAGGTGTTTATTGAAAGGCCTAATTACAGGCCTGCATATAAACAAGCAAACAGAACCTCAGTACCTGTTTAATTAGCATATTGTTAACACACACACACACACACTCAACACACATTGTGCTTTAATTGGTTTTTCTCTTGTAGTGACAGATACATAATATGTTTGTATGAATATGTGTTTGTGTGTGTGTGTGTGTGTGTGTGTGTGTGTGTGCGTGTGTGCGTGTGTGTGTGTGCGTGTGCAGGTGTGGTTTCAGAACCGCAGGGCCAAGTGGAGGAAGAAGGAGAACACAAAGAAGGGCCCGGGTCGACCCGCTCACAACGCCCACCCCACCACCTGCAGCGGGGAGCCCATGGACCCGGAAGAGATCGCCCGGCGCGAGCTGGACCGCATGGAGAAGAAGCGGCGCAAGCAGGAGCGGCGGCTGCTCAAGTCCCAGAACAGGCTGGCTTCTGGGGATCTATTTCACACGCCGGGCTCGGACAGCGACAGCGGGGTGTCGCACGTGACCGACAGCGACCACAACACGAGCGCGCCTTTTGACTCTGTGGGGGGGAGCCAGGCGCAGCCGGGCGACGAGCAGGCGCCTCACCCCCTCCACGCGCAGAACCAAAGACTAACGGACCGGGACGCCGGCGGACCCGAGCTGGACTCGCCCGACGCCGGCCACCGGACCAGCCTGTGCTCCGGCGGCGGCAGAGCCTCCACCGGGCTGCAGAAGCTCAACCCTTTCAGCGTCGAGAGCCTGCTTTCGGACACCAGACCGAGACGCACCCCCGCGGCCTTACCCTCCTCCCGGCCTTTGATAGGGAAGGGCCACTTCCTGCTCTACCCCATCACGCAGCCGCTTGGATTCATTGTCCCTCAAACCGCCCTCAAGTCAGCGCCACCGGCAGCGTCGTCGGCCCCGGCCTCCGGTGGCGGCGACTCCCCGCAGGAGAGGAGCCAGCAGGCCGGCGCTCGCTGCGGCGCCTCTGCCGGAAGTAGGAGCGCGTCGCCGGACTCCTCGCCGGCGCACCGGGGGCGGGCGGGGTCAGAGGAGCGGACCGGGTCACCGTCCAAAAGCAGCAGCAGCAGCAGCAGCAGCAGCAGCGGCTCCCACACAGTGACCTCGGTCATTTGCAGCGACTCGACTGTGACCCACGAACAGAGCAGTCCACAGCAGCATAGAGCTGGCGTGGACTCTGACCGGAAGGAGCATTTAGAGAAGCAGGAGTGCGTCCTCAATGACAGTCCGGCAGAAACAAAGACAGACTCAAAGGAAGACATGGAATAAATCTCTGGGGGTAAACAAATTAACAACAACAACAACAACAACAATAGCCTGACATTACTAACAACAACGACGACGACAACAACAACAACAGAAACATACTGATATAACCTCTAAACGACACCTTCCATTAGGCCAAAGCTACAGAATATTACCCCACTATTGACAATGGTCTCTCTCTCTCTCTCTCTCTCTCTGCTAGTGTGTGTGTGAGCGTGTGTGTGTGAGGAACC
>JAFBJT010108919.1:13543-21272 GCA_016785325.1 Chascanopsetta lugubris
GAACCAATAAAAAGGAAAAATAAACGTGAGAAATAAGCACTGTTGACATGCGACACAATTTCTCCACGAGACGCCCACATGTGAATTCAAATGTGGGTCAAATCTGTGAGTGTGTCTCATCCTTCATTTGACCTTATGTTTAGACTTTTCTGTGGACCCTGTGGTCACCAAGCAACGTGTAAAACACCATGAGTGCGCCATATTGCCCGACGTCCATCTACTCTCCTCATAGCCTCATGAAAAAGTCATGTAACCCATCGAGTGCCATTACGAGTCGTGTGGATCACACTTCCAAACCAGTG
The DNA here is from genome assembly GCA_016785325.1 of Chascanopsetta lugubris. NCBI lineage: Eukaryota > Metazoa > Chordata > Actinopteri > Pleuronectiformes > Bothidae > Chascanopsetta > Chascanopsetta lugubris. The sequence continues at coordinate 13,846 of JAFBJT010108919.1, forward strand.
CAACCACCAAACCAACCACACACAAGAGTAAAGGCATTATGACAAAAGATAAATATCACCGTGATAAGCAAACACTGTGGAAACTGATCAACTTGACACAACTCTAAGGTAGAATTTAAAGCCACGCACACATAAAACATCACTAACTATAATATGGTTTGCTTTGAACTGTTTCCAAAGCTTGTATTGACACATTTGATTCATCTCTTAAGTCAAAAATACAAATAGGAACCAAAGAACCTCACAGGAATGAATTCCTCTGGATGACGGGACTGGATGCAGTTATAGGCCTTGGTATTGACAGTGCATCGGGAGTTGGTCTAGCATGTACTCTGTGAGCATATCATCAAAGGTGCAGTTCGGATTCTATTCAAACATTAGTTGGTGGAAGGGGACAGAAGGTCTGAGGTTCAACTCCAGTCTTACCCCTCTACATCTGCCCTTGGGCAGGAAATTGGACCCCACGTTCGCCCATATATGGAATAATATTGGTGCTGGTGACGCAACTTGGGTGATAGTGACTCGGGAGGACCTCGATGGAGTTTGGAGTCGTCTCCTGGAGCTGCCGCCCGCCCCCCCACCCCCCCCTTGACCTCGTCTCAGATAAACAGTTGATGATGGATGGATGGATGGATGGATGGATGGTTTGTAGAACTGATGTTTTGATAGAGGTATGAACGGGACGAGTCGTGAACGAGCTCCACCACCAACATCTCCTCAGATGTACGAGAGGTCACCTGCAGCTAATTCAAGTGACGGACTGGTGAAGACGTGAGGTTTGAATGATTTACTTTGATTTAACTTAAGTCTCACAATAATACGAGATGTTGTTGGGCGATAATATATCATTACAGTCTATAAATATGTCTATTAAAATAAACAATTAACACCGTCTCTGCTGATTCTACTGTGGGGAAAAATATACAGTGAAAGCCATTGTTTGTATTTGGCTCCAGTTTGTTTCTGTAGGTTAATGTTGTGGATGATCTACTTTTAAATATCCTGGTGGCCATTTGTAACTGAAGTATCCACTACACAGCAATCATCATACGGTCTATAGACTCCAGCTCGTAAACAGATGGCGCTCACTTCCTCTGCTTTGGCGAGAACGTGTGATCAAATGCATCACAAGAGCTACAGGTAAGTACACAATGGTAACACGAGCACGTGTGACACGTATGACTCTCTATCCTCCATCCTCTGTGATATACTCACGCTGAAGCAGAGCTGTGATTGGTCACATAAAACCTACTCATGGCATGTTAAAAATGGAGGGGGTGGAGCTAAGCCCATGCAGCATGAAGCACCTAGTTCATTAAGGTGAGGGTGTGGCACTGCGCTCAAATCATGTATTCCTACTATCGACCTTCTGTATTTACATGCATATGAATCCAAGATGATATCTTTATCATTACTACTAATATTTGGAATGTGTGCAATTTGATATGGGTCACAAAAATGAGGTCAGCCTTCTCTCCTGGAGACAAGGGAAGTCATGTCTGCACCACGCACACAAACCAACTACACAACAGATCTCTTGTAGAGCGAGACGCATGAAAAGGGGACCCCACTGTGGTTGATCAAAGGTAAGGACACTTAACGAAGCCACGGAAAACCAATGGATGGCAACGCACGAAGGGAGCGCCTGGCACATCTGTCAATCTACGCACGCAAACCAAATACAGCGACTTCTGCAAGCCTTGTAAACAGCCGAGAGGGAGCATTATCTTTCACAGTGTAATGACACGGACTGGAATATTTTGCGCATGTAATAATGGCGGCTGATCCGTGGAGAATAACTCACACGAGTGGTAAGAAGCTGTCACTGTGTCAAGCTGAGATAATGTGCTTGGCGAAGAGCTCGTGGATTAAACCACACCGACAACTCGTGGCGAGATCCGGGATCTGCCAAAACATGAGGCAGCACATGATCAGACCGATGCGCGGGATGAGGAAGGGAGTCGGGACTGGGTTTGGTTTGAAGAGGCGGCGAAAGCAAGTCTCAATCCGAGAGGCACGGATGACAAGATGATGGAAAAGCAAAGTCAAAAAACAGTCATCGGCCATTGGGTGAATGAAAGAGATATTTAGGATTCGCTAAGTGATGTGCAGGAAGGGGGAGGAGCCCTCTGAGTGCAAAGTCATGCCTTTTTTATCAGTTGAGGGAAAAAAAATCATATTTTTGTTTCTGGGCAGAATTTGGTGCTCAGATTCCTTAAAGGCGCAGGGTGTACGATTTGGTGACACCTACAGGTGACGCTGCACGTTGTATCCATCAGCTCACCCTTCCCATCCGAGGCCTGGACTGTCACTCAAGCTCAAAAGATGCTTAGTACGTCCAATCTGGACCAAAATAAAATAAAAATACAAAAAATGGCTGCCCCCATGGGGAGGACCCACTCCTGGTGTAAATATTCATTAAAGGGCTCATTTTAGGGTGATGCAAGCCATAAGCCAAAACAAGTCATACATTGATGTGATCATACATTAGTAAAAAAAAAAAAGTCTGTACATAATTGATTTGAAATGATACTTCTGCAGATAGAAGTGACACAAATGGAGCGAAACCTTACACACAGCACCTTTAAAGAGCTGCCGAGACAACTGTACAGAATATGCATCCAGGGGCAAGCCGACGGACCACATCAGATGTACACACACACACACACACACACACACACACACCTGCAACTAGTTGCTATACTTGCGGCAAATGAGTGCAGCCAGGTGACCTGGGTGCCAGAGGTCCCACTATAGGATTTCATAGTTCAATAAGCCCGGGATCATTTCTTTGATATTTTCTTGCTGGATCTATGTGAATCACCACCAGGCTGCATGTAGCTCATAAAAGGAGCCCTGCAGGAGGAACATCCTCAGCCGCTGCCCTGAAAAGCTTGGGGAAAATGAATCTTTTGTTCAATAACCGCATCCCAGCGGCCTGCAGAGGCATCATCATCATCATCATCATCATCATCATCATCATCATCATCCAAGGCCAGACATCACCGCTGTGATCCAAGGAAGAAGAAGAAGAAGAGGAAGAAGAAGACTAAAGTCCCATGTTGACTCGTCAGAACAGCAGAACTAGTTGCAGATTTAGAGGCATGCACGCTGTTTCCTCAGAGTTCCATATTGACTGCAGAGCAGAATAGAGCGGAATAGCCTTTAATGTCATTGTACAGTGGGAGTACACAGTGAAAGTTGAGTTTGGGCAGAAAGTAAAAAAAAAAAAAAGTCTTTGAAGCAGAGTTGGTGAAAGTTTAGCAAGTTAGCCACACTTTTTTTCCCCCCGACGTGAATGATCACGTTCCCTGTGTGTGTGACAGACCAGGGGTCAACTGATTAATGACCTCGCCCATTAATGGGGTCAATATTCTGTATTCCGCTGATTGTGCATATCTGATTTTTATTTGAATGATCGGAGATAAATTTAATTAAAGTGCGCTACCCTGACTCTATCCCTATCTGCGACTTCACTTCATATCCCATCCACAACACGATCTGATTGGCTACACAATTAGTCCCTTATATTGCTCAGCCGTCTCATTAAAGGTGCAGTGTGTACGATTTGGCCACATCTGCTGCATTCATCACCTCACCCACACCCTTCTTTGCTGACTCAAACGTCGTCACTCTGAGCAGCTGTAAAAACATGGCGGCCCCTGTAGAGAGGACCCACCCCTGGTGTAAACATACATTAAATGGCTCGTTTAAGGGTAAAGTAAAAAAAATAATTATACATTAAGGTGAAATTCACAAAATGGCAGTATGTAATTGTTTTGTGATATCTCTTTCCACCAATAGAAGTGACAAAAATGGCGGAAATCGGACACACTGAAAAACATAATCTCCTGCAGCACCTTTGACAGACACATGTCAAACCGAAGCAGCTGTGCGGTTCAGCCGGCTGCTGGAGCCGCTGGAGCCATTGTTGCTGAGACGGTCGGCTGTGCCCGGCGCTCGGACAATGGACGTTGTGGGTGTCGGGACATTCGAAAATGTCTTGGCTGAGGTAAATGGATTCGGATGCTCCACCGCGGAGGAAATGGGACGACAACAAAAAAAAAAACAGCGATTGTCCAACCAGCCGAGGCAGGTGGCAGAAGCCGGGCGGCGGAGCACGGAACAAGCAGCGGGTGATAAAGACGAGGCCATCGGGAAACGATCCGAGCGTGAAGAGTCTCCACTCTTCACCTTTAAATGGTGGTTTGACCAGAGTGCGTGATGGAGGAGTCACTTCCGGATGAAACGAGTTAAAGACTGATGTCACCGACGATACAGACTGTGGGCTGGGATGTTTACATTGCACCTTGGAGCAAATTCTCCAAACTATTTATTCGCACCATTTCTTCTTTCAGATGTGTATGGACAGAGCCGTAGATTTTGTGATATACATGAATAAATGAATAATTGAATAAATAAATAAATATGTGTGTTTCTGTGTGTATGTGTGGAGCAGAAAACTATTTATATCTACGTATATCTCTATATCATATTTATCTACGTGGTATCTCTCTCTCTCTCTCTCTCTCTCTCTCTCTCTCTCTCTCTCCCTCCCTCCCTCCCTAACCCTAACCCCAAACACACATATACATAAATACTTATAAAAACAGATATAAGGGGGTACACAAACGGATACGGGATGGGTATAGCTGAGTAATAGAGCATGCACTTTGAATGGTTGAGGGTTCAATTCCCGGCCTCTCTATCCATTCACAAAAAAAATAAAAAACAATGCATTTTGCATTGGATGAAATTGTACAAAATTCTAGAATTGTACATATGTGTAAATATCTGGTTGAATTCCGTCAGCACGACACCAGTGAATAAAACCGAAAATAAACTCAGGGGTGCGACCGAGTGATACACTACAACGTGGAGCTGCTTTAGAACGTGGAGCACGTCAGTTTAACCCGGGACACGGAGACGAGTCGACGCCACCTCGGCCCAATTACTGTTGTTTCCTGTGTGAACGTGCCTCTCACATCCCCGTTCGGAATGGTTTTGTTTACGCGCGTATATACATGGATGTTTGTGTGCGGGCGCGGACAAACAGCATTAACCGAAGCGCACCTTGGTGAGAATATCAGCTATTATCTGGGAAAAAAAACCACGGGCATGTAAACGTCGTCACTGTCTGTGGGTGATTTACATGAAAAAGTCGAGCGCTTCCCCTTCCCTCCACTTCCCAGGGAATCTGTGCCCCGGAGGTTAATGAAGTGTGAAGTGTGAAAACTTCCTGAGATGGGATGAGTTAAATAGTGTTCTCAGATGTTACAGCAACACTGTCCAAATTTATTTGTGCGTGTGTGTGTGTGTGTGTGTGTGTGTGTGTGTGTGTGTGTGTGTGTGTGTGTGTGGGTGCTTTCTTTCTTAGTTTTAAAGCTGGCAAACACGCCCCATGGGCCGTCTGCTTCCACTGCCAGGGCCAATGCTTTCCTGTGTGTTCCACTTATTCCAGACATGCAATGAGGATTTTACATTTGAATTCCAGAAAGAATGGTTCACCATTCAGGCTTCGTGATGATACTGAGTCTGTGGGGAAATGTAGTATCAAGCTTGTATGGAAATGTTTTGCAGGTTTGATCGTGATCAACACGAGCTTCTAAATAACTAGAATATCAACAAACGGTATCTTTATCCAACCACAATGGATTCTCCACATCTCCTGGACTGTATCTTTAAATATTAGCACCTTGAAGGTATTATTGCCAAAATTAGGCTTTAAGATAGTTATGATGTTATTCTGGGAGTATGATCACTGCTTCATTATGAAGCACAAGATGGCCATGATGAGGATGAACCGCCATGTTCTTACAGAATGATAAAAGTAAACCTCTTATTATACATAATATATAATCTAAATATATTGATGATGTTTGATTAAATAAATTAGTAAATTAAATGACATTAAACAAAATAATAATGCAAATATTTCGGAACAATCTTACAAACCTATAGATGAATGGATTTGGATGGTGAATAAAAAAACACCTTGACAAAGGTAAAGCAATTTGAAGCTACATCATGTGGTGAAGCTACACCGTTCGTATACAGGGGTTCGATTCCCGCCTGCCGCTGTTCCGTATGCCGAGGTGTCCTTGGGCAAGACGCTGAACCCCACATTGTCCCATGTACTCATAGATACAAAGCGCTGCGAACAGAAGCACAGCATGAATGTTTGAGTGACTGTGTGAATGTAAACTGTATTGTAAAGCGATTTCAGAGATCTCCAAGACTTGATCAAATGCTGTATAAATAAATGTACCATTTACAAACAAAAAGAAATCGATGAATTCTAAGTGGTTTGTCCGACAGGCTGTCAAAACGTCCGCAATCACAATAGGTTCATTGATGGATGCGATCGTCGCGGTCGATAATTTCACCACCTTAAAGTGCTGTCACGTGAGCACAAAACCAACATTTAAATATCAATTATAACAATAATGGCATATTGACAAAATCCCGGCGATTATATATTCCAACCTTATCGTTTGACCTCTATAATGGATACAGTATCTGCCTGAGGGAGCCCTCGCTAATAGACATCTTTGGTTGCAATTAAAAACGGTTCCCATGAAAGGGCCTGACATGTCCTCCAAGGCAGGAGCCTCACACCCGCTCACAGCTCTCTCCCTTCGTCATTAAAGTGGTATTGCAAATGTTCTTAGCACATCCAGGCCAAGACCCCAGATCTCACTATTACATGCACATTATTTAATCCTTGGGCTCTGTGGTAGTACTGACATGTACAATTTCTGTCATTAACGTGCCTGTAAGCTCAGGGATGGACCCGACTCAGGGATCCACTCCGGGTCCAGGTTTTCATTTAATAGCCCAGGGGGGGGGGGGGGGGGGGGGGGGGGGGGGGGGGGGGGGGGGTTCAACTGGGCCTGAAATGTTACTATGAAAGTGCTCTGTAGAGGGGGGCGTACTGTGGCTCCGTGCCGATCGATCACATTAGAGCCGAGGAAGTGTTGAGATGTGACAGCCCGGAAACATTTCAGTGGTGACACAGTGTGTCCGAGAGCTCGGGTTGGGGGGGGGGGGGGGGGGGGGGGGGGGGGGGGGTGGCGCACCTCTGAAAATAAAAAGGGACAAACAGCGTCCGTGCTGTAAACGGGTGCGATTAGTCATAAAGGGGCTTATTGTGCAGCGGCTGGAAGCAAATTAGAGGTGATAGTGGGACAGGATCAATGCTGTTTACGTCTGGGAGGTGTGAGCGTATCCATCAGCCATCGCCGCAGACCACCGAGTATCCCCCCCCCCCACCCCTCCCCTCCCCTCCCAGCCAACTGTGTTATTGACAGTTTGAAGAGGACCTGAGGAAGGAACATTTTAGGACATAACATTAATTTCCCCGCTATCGACGAACAGGCGGGGCCTTCCGATCGAGTGATTAAGAAAGGGAGGAAATAATTAAAACA
>JAFBJT010108919.1:22448-37023 GCA_016785325.1 Chascanopsetta lugubris
TTAAAAAATAAATTGGGATTGAATTGGACTACGTCTCATTTGACATATCAGATAAGTGTTCTATGTGCGTTTACTCACTACCAGAAGATCTCACGTTGAATTAGCATGGTTGTAGGGGGCTGTCAGCTGTTCTTCAACATATACTACATTTCATAGTAGTTATTATATTTTTTAAATGTAGCTTTTCCATGACAACCATCTCAAGCTACAAGGGTGCAACACTTTTAAAAAAGTATGATTGTTTTAAAAGTGAAAATTAGGCAAGTACAGTACAACTGTTTTGAAATAATACATCTTTTCAAAAACACACAGCTGAAAAGGGAGAAGGAAAAGATGTATGACATCATTTGGAGTTGCTCAGGAAAGTGATCAAACTTTATGATTCACGCCTCTGATCACTTGAACTGAAGAGCTACACCGAGGCTGCATTAACCATCGGCAGGTGGGTGGTGTCAAAATGGATCAATCTGACTTTCCACTGGGCTGGACGCAGACACAGTAAATGACTATTATCTTGCGAAGCAGATCAACAGTGGCGAGTGACAGCTCATTTTCAAATATTGATTATGTGCAACTGACAGCAATCAGCTGCAGACATGAAGTATAGTTTTGCTCAGGACATTTATTATCCAACGCAGAGCGAGTCGGGGGAGTTGTGAGAGTCTGCTCATCGAGGTTTTGAGTGCTCCATGAAATTGGACGAGACTTCTGACAGTGTCTCTAATTGTTGGTCTGTTGTGGGGAGATGGGGCAATGATGAGCAATGAGAGTTGATTGGACCGTCTCATCAGTGAGCTCCCGGTGTCCATTGTTGCAGAGTGTGAGATTGTATTGTCCCCATCAGATGATGAACTCAGGGCCAGGGCTCGGTCCTCTGTTGGAAGGAGGTCTAGGGGAGACGTTGCTTTGATTAACATGGTGTCTTGTTCGGGAGTCAAGGTGAAGTGGAGCACGAGATTACGATTGGGGCCGCTTTGGCTGAGGGGGTTGGAGAATTGGGGGGTTCGAATCCTGCCTCCCTCCATTTCGGATGTGTCCCTTGGCAAGACAATGAATCCCACATTGTCCCATGTACTCATAGATAAAAAAAATAAAAATAAAAAATGCTGCAAATAGAGGCACAGTATGAATGTTTGTGTGACTGGGTGAATGAAAACTGTACTTAAAGGTGCAGTGTGTAAGATTTGGCAACATCTATTGGTGAAGTTACATGCTGTATCCATCTCCTGACCCTTTCCCCTTTGAGCACGCGGGAAAACCTATGGTAGGCCTCGGTTGCCAATGGAGCTCAGAAGATTTTTTTGTATGTCTGCTCTGGGTTACTGTAAAAACATGGCGGCCCCCATAGAGAGGACCCGCTCCCGATGTAAATACACATAAAGGGCTCATTTTGGGGTAGTGTGAAAAGATCATCCTATATGTACATATATACATGTGTGATCGTACATTCATAAGAATGTCAGTACATGATATTTATCTACAGATAGAAGAGTAATTCCACTGAAACCTTACACACTGCACCTTTAAAGTGCTTTGCGAGGTCTTCAAGGCTTGATAAAGTGCTATATAAATACAGACCAGTTACCATTAATGGCTGGACGGAGCAGCATCAGCAGCGATGTGGACATTATATCACATCATTGCAGTGAAAAGGGCTTAGAGGCGGAAGCCATACTTTGGATTTGGCACCCACAACCTAACACTCACTTCACAGCCACTTCCAGTTCTGAGTGTTAACTGACGGAGGAGAGCTGATATAAGCAGCTGACAGGTGAAAGCTGGGATCTCACATCCAGGCGGAGGGAAACGGGAGTGTTGCTCCTCTGCATTTAAAAGAGTCAAATGAAGCAGTTCAATCAGCTGATCATCTCCTGAGGACATTTCATTCGGGGTTTGCCAGCAACATCCAGGGGCCCCCTGGAGGAACTTGAAGGCACTAGGGGAGATTGTAATAACTGTGCATAAAGGGGCATTGTGTAAGAGGGCGTGACCTCTAGTGGTGAAGTTGCATGTTGTATCCATTACCTCACCCCTCTGAACATGCAGGAGAACCTACGGTAGACTTCAGTTGTCATTAAAACAAAAAAGGTGTTCAGAGCGTCCACTTTTACTGCTGTGAAAACATGGCGGCCCCCGTAGAGGACCCCCTCCTTGGGTAAATATACTTCTATGGGCTCATTTAAGGGAAATGGGGAAAAAATAAAACATTGAGATGATTATAAATTCATGAAAATATCAGTATGCAACTGTTTTGTAATATTTTTTAAAAGTAACAAAAATAACCAAACCCTTACACATTGCACCTTTAAGCTGCCGTCACCACAACCTGAATGTGTATAAGCAGTAAAAAAAAAAAAAGGGATGGATAGATACATTAATCATCATTCATCGCTCTATTTCCCCAGCTGCTTGCTTTGTGATGAGTAATAATAAGCCAATTAGGCCGTGTGTCAGTGCAGTTTGTGCCTTTTCTGCCACTTCAGCGCTCCACTGTTCAACACTGTCAGCATCACTGTGAATATTTATCGCACATAGGATGGATGAATGTGCTTATTCATGCCGGGCCGTTTATCTGAAAGACAAATTGTATTATTGTTGCAAGTTTAAAAAAAGTTTCACGGGCGTAGATTCTGACTGACTGGTTGAATTATTTGCTGTACATGACTGTGTGTATAAGTAGCTGTGCAGTGTTTTTCTGATGCGCGTCTCATCAAACACTCGGAAAGTATGAAATATACTTAAAGGACTTTTCAGGATGCTGACTCACTCAGTCCTTTTGTGACTTCACATGTGTTGAGGCAGTATAATTAGTATACGTTTCTATAAAGTGCACCAAAAAAAAAAGTATTTCAAATTACAATCGATAATTTCTATTTGCATCTGTTGTTTCTCTTGTTTGCCTGTCGCTGTTGATATTCTTATGTCTCCCCTACTACAAGAGAAACAAGTATATTCCTCTGTAACGTAAAAATACAATTGTCAAGAATATAAAATATCAAAATTAATACTTTGAAAAGTAAAAATAGAGCCCTGCTCTGACCACATATTTTTTAGTCTGGGTTATTTTTCAGGGTTAATTTTAAGACTTTTAGTCCTAGTTCCGAGTTATCTTAAAACTTCTTCGTCTTTTCAAATCGCAACCATGTAAGTACCACCAGAAGTCATCCCTATAGAGGGTCTGTAGCAGGGGCAGTTGCTGAGTCATCACATCTGAGTGGAAAAACAAATCTGAGTATGAGTCAGTCAGAACCTCTGTTGGTAGGAAAAAACTTTCAAAAAACGTTGTACTTTCATACTGGCATTTTCATAATCACCTAGATGCATCATTCTTTTCCATTACCTTCTAATTAGCCCTAAATTAATATTTCTTCCACATTTTACTGAGAGGATATACATAGATATTTATTTTGTTGTAATCTTGCATGCGAGATACCTGATATGTATAAAATGTGTTTTCATCATGTCATGTAAAATGATTGTCTGGAGGAATGATGTGTGTGTAACTTAAATCACTTTTGATTCGTTCAAATCCTCTTTACATTCTGATAGCATGTCCAAAAAAAGTAAAAAATACAGTGTGTGTCGCCCTCTTGTTCAACACAACCAGTGATCTAAATCCACTGCTTTGTCTTCACAACAAGTGGAGCAGAGTTCAGAAAGTCATGGATGATGTAATCACTGTTAATGCAGCTGTCTTCATGACGACAAGCAGTGGTCAGGCTGCGCACACTCACGTGTTGTAGAGGGCGTGGCCTTCACAAGCTACAGCCTGGTCTTGCGACTTTTCAGTCTCGAGCTGCTACATGTTGGTTGGGTCAGGTCCCTGTTGGTCTGGAGCCCACCATCACCCCCTTAATGACGAGCTGCAACCCAAATCAAAGACAATTTTCAACCTCTCAAATTCATTCATCACTTAAAGGTGCAGTGTGTAAGATTTGGTGACCTTTAGTGGTGAAGTTGCATGTTGTATCCATCACCTCACCCTTCTGAGCATGCAATAGAACTCCGGTTGTCATTAAAATGCAAAAGAAGTTTAATACAGTATGTACACTCTGGGCTACTGTAAAAACATGGCGGCCTCCATAGAGAGGACCCGCTCCGCATGTAAACATACATTAATAGGCTTATTTTAGGGCAATGGGGGAAAAATACATTTGGGTATCCTAACGCAGATCTGAGAAGGTGACAAAAACGGAGGAGACGAGGGTTCCAAACAAAAACGAGTCGATTTAGTAACATTTAGGAAAGCTATTAGGCAATGCATGAGCAGAATGAAAATGTCCCGTGGCCAGAGTGAGAATGGCAGCTTCCGGATTAGAGAGAGAGAGAGAGAGAGACATGGCGGGAGCGGCACTTGGAGGCCCAGGGGCCAACCACCTGGAAGTCAACCTGCTCACAGAGCAGACAAGGAAACCAAACGGGGACACCCAGTGTCCGGGTGGGAGGGACACTAGGCGGTTGTCACATAGGTGATTAGAAATTCATGAAAGTGTCAGTATGTAATTGTTTTGTAATATTTATAGAAGTGACAAAAATGACCAAAATCATACACCCTGCACCTTAAACAAGGGCCCAGGACCCAAAAAGTGGGAGGTGACCCACCAGCTGAGAATCACCTCTGTACTCTGTTCGAACTTGGCTTGTGGGTCAAACAGGCCCCAGCCCATTGTCTGCAAACGTGTGAAGGACGTAATCGCATTATGCTTCGACAGTCGCAAAGAAACACAAAACTTCGCCCTTCACCACGTGTGTGAGATACCAACCCGAACCCAAACCACAGTTTTCCTGCAACTAACAATCAGGACTTGAGATGCGAGTCATGGTCACATTGACGCTTTGTACATTAAGGCAACATCTCAGCCACGTCCTGGTTACTCCACAGCTCGGAAAGAACAAGGAATGTTGATAAAGGCCTTGGGACTCAGTGTGTGGATGTGACAGAATGGGCATGACACTCGGCTGGCTGGTTCCTCTCATCACAAAAGCCTGCAGACAGACAGCACATACACATCACAGCAGCTTGTTTGAGAAACAACTAATGATTCATGTGACTTCACTATAATTACTCCTCGCTTTCCCGCCCAAAACTTTCTATTTCCTTTAATTGACAAACTTGGATGTTTACTTTGTGTTAGGTGTTCGCTGCCTCTCCAAATGTCTTCGTCATACTTGGTTTCCAGGCAGCTGAAGGGCATGATGATGAGAACAGCGGTGCATAATACAGGGCTGGCAGAGATGCAGCGGGAACTTGACAAGTTTAATGAAGACAGGCAGGGAAACAATGCCGGGCTGGTGAGGAGTGTAGGTCAAATGAATGGGGGAGAGAAGAGAGGAGCTGCACACACAGCTCAGTAATGACTTCCAATGCCCCTTTTCCACAGTAGCTACTTGGCGCAACTCGACTCGACTCTACTCGGTTTGCAGCGTTTTCCATTAGTACCTGGTACCTGGTACCGGGTACTTTTTTTAGTACCTGCTCGGTTGAGGTTCCGAGCGAACCGAGCGGGGCTGAGAGCGTGACGTGAACCTACTGCAAGCCACTGATTGGCCAGGGCGCGGCGTCACGGGACGCGTCGTTGACAAGCGACTCATTCACGAGAATCCAACCCGCCATGTTTAAAGCCCAGACGTAGCGGCCGTGTTGTTTTGTTTTGTTTGTGAGAACTCAAAATCATGTCTGCCAAGTCAACACCGTGGTCGAACGAGGAGGTTCAGTACTCAATTGTTATGGAAGTGGAACTCGCATCCTGTCGAGCTGAGTCGAGCCTGGTCGAGGCGGGTAGTACAATGGAACAGTGGGATAAGTCTCCAAATCACACCAGAGTCTTGAAATCAGTGGTCTTGCAATATGTCGTAATATAATCACAAGGTATATGAATCGATTTGAGAGGGTGATTCGGACAAATGACTCAACTCGGATTCGATGTTGAATCTGACAATCTGCAACAACTCTTCGAATGCTCCTCTGAGACCAATACGTGAGGAATGTTTAACTTGGCTCAGCTACACAATGGCAATGCTTGGAATTTATTTGGGTGAGGGTTTTCCTTCGGAGAGGGCAGATTGAAGCTGTGCTATAAGCACCAGGGGGTTTTTGGGGTCTTGGCTTGGAAACTGCATGATTCAAGAGGACGTTTGTGGAAACTTGCGCATGCTTGGATCTTTTATGGCTTGTTTAATCCAGGGCTTCCCAAGTCTTCATTCCTGCTCCCCACACTCAGACCAGACTCAGACATACACAGTTGATGATCCGAAAAAAGATGATTATTTATGGTAAACAAGAAAAAGTTTTAAAAAACAAACATTTTAATCCTATAAACGCTAAGGACAGGAAAGTCTGGACAACATATGTTTTGAAAACTAAGGTAACTGCTCGGCATGGGTTAACCTCTGAAGCAGTGTCACCAGAAGAAGGAAAACCTCTCTCTAAACATGAAAACACAGCTCTCCTCTTTCACCAATCACTCGAGACAAGGAGGGGAGAGTACGACTAAAATAAATAGTGCTCTGGTTTGATGTCTGGAAAGTACAACGTTGCTCCATGCCGGCAACTGTAAATACTGTTATGGGCCATTATAAGATCAACAAACTCTTTATGTTAGTGGATGGGAATACTCCTCCATAAATGAGCGGGGATGGCAGCAGGTCATGTGCCTCAAAAACAAACAATCGCACCGTTAGATCCATTTAGTGGCTGTTCTGCAGCTTCTCACCCTTTGAGGTAAAAGCTGAGGTTTAAAGATCAAAGGCTTTCACAAAGAATGTCAGGGCAAAATTACGACAGAAAGACAACTTCAATGCCCCGGACCAGTGGTCGTCAACTGGTGACCCACGGGCCACATCCGGTACACCACAGCTTGCGATCCGGCCCCCCAGAATATTATTAACGTCTGCAATAACTTAGAGTGGAAATTATATAAAAAAGTGATGTGAGTTATTTTTACTGTATTATTGATGCAAAGCAGTGATACCTTTCTTGGACTGACTATATTTTCTACTTTGATGGCTTCATTTTTTGAAGCCCCTTTGTTCTTCACACAGAACCGTGGTCATGAAAAAAGAGCAACTTCACTCAGTGCAATAAAAATGTCACACCCTGGAAACATAGGACACGCAGGGAAGAAGGCACAGGACACGGCAGCAAAACTAACACCACTTACACAATGTAAATGGTCTGTGTTTATATTACAGCTCTTCATCAAGTCTTGAAGGCCCCTCAAAGCGTCACAGCACAGATTCACCCAGTCACACAAACATTCATTCACAGCATCTATTAGCAGCATTTTGTACATGAGCCCATGGGACAATATGGGGTTCAGTGTTTTGCCCAAGGACACCTCAGCATGTGGGGTGGGGGGAGGCAGGAATTGAACCCCGGACCCTTTGGCCAGAGGACAGCGCCACTAACCCGCTGAGCCACTCTTCCTCAACACATTCCTTCCTAGATGCTCTCAGATATTCCAATGTGCTCATTTACATCACGTTGTCCCAATGATGGTGTCCATGCTACCGACACGTCCTTCCTGGACTCCTCTGATTATCAGAGAGGATAGATGTGCAAACTGTGTGGGCATGTGTGTGTGAGAGCGCATCAGAGGAGGACCACAGAAGCCTTTGTCTGACTTAATTACGAAAACAGCATCAAACAAGGGAACAGGGAAGCTCTCCATGGATAGTGTCAGCTAGCCCAACAGTTTGTCGCAGCTTCAAAACCACCTAGCACTGCTGTGATAAGGTGTGTGTGTGTGTGTGTGTGTTTGCGCGTAGGCGTGTGAGTGTGTGCGTGCACATGCTCGTCGCTTGGATGGCAGAGAAGTCTGTGTTTGGCTGATGTGAGCTTGTGTGTGTTGTCATCTTAGGTGTCCCACGACAAATGTAGCAGGCAGCGAGCAGATAAAAGAAACACACCAGGGTATTTCCAAACATTTTAGCGGCGCACAGATCAGCGTCCGGACACGTTTTGTCATTTCTGGTGAAATATGTATTTGTGTGGCGGCAGCAGATGAAGATAAGCCCCGGCGCCTCCAGATTTCTGCAAAGCGGCAAAAGTCACACTGTGATATTATTGTGCCGAAGGTTCAGTGACAAGTCCTTTTCCAAAATCCATGTCAGCCAGGTCACAAATAAAATCCTATCACCTGCATCGCTAACACCACCAGCACGGTGAAATAGAGGTGGAATAACAGACCTTTCTGTCCTCACCTCTCCCTGAAAGTACTATCCACCATGCAACACTCACCATGAAATGGAGCTCACAGGTATATGGGTGTCAATATGTGGACAGTGCATCGCCAAGAATAAATGAGAAAGTGGTAACAGGCCTCAAGCAAGACGCCTTTAGGCCCACAGGTGCAGTGTGTAAGATTTGGTGATATCTGGTGGTGATGTTGTGTTGTATCCATCATCTAACCCTTACTCTTATTTTCAAGCACAACAACCAATGTAGACTTGTCATTAAAACTCAGAAGATGTTAAATATGTCCACGTTGGGCTACTGTAAAAACATGGCGGCCCCCTCCTCTTGTAAATGTACATTATTGGGTTAGTTTAAGGGTAATACATATACATAATATATGTAGGTAACAAAATACGCTCAGAGCACAGCATGACGGAAAGATCCACAACACCCTCAAACATGATGTTGTGAAACTGCTTCAAACAGAATGTGCATGTGTCGGAGATTACGTTTGCAAAGACTTTTCTTTCCCAGACTTTTGTTGGATATCTCTTACACTCTTCAGGTAAAACTGTATCCTCAGCTCCTTTTATTAAAACCCATATTCAAATATTTCATTTTCCTGTTGGAGTCACGCACGAGGGGGGGCTCGTGAATGACACAATAACTTGATATCTTATTCAGTTGAAATGCCATGGAGCAATAACTATTTGCCACAGCAAACAGCTTGCAAATAAAGCTTGTCTCCCTGAGAGGAAATAAAAATGCCTCATATGGAAGGGGTTATATTAGGACTGCGAGAAATCAAATAGATAAGATCTGGATTGCTTGGCTACACTCAGAGCTCCATAAAAAATGCTTGGATGCCATGTGGGGCCAGGCAAATCTTGAAATGCTACAGTAACATGGTGACGGGTCAGAGACACCCATTTGGAATGGACCTGCGTCATGCCAAGGCAACACATTGGGCTTCATGATGTTTGGTCACTTTAAAGAGTTCAAATGCAGCCACGTAAAGTGGTTACTGTGCGCCTGCTGCAGTGACGTCCATCCTTTTGCAGCATCAGAGCAATTTAAGAGGCCCGAGCAACAGAGATGGTCAAAAGCATTCCACGAAAAATATCAGATTTGGTCTGAAGTCTCTGGAGTAAAAGCATCTTGTTGTCTGCTTTACACTGTGACAACTATATATGCTCAACCAAGGCTGAGAATTTGTATTTTTATACAGTGTGGAATTGTGTCAGTAATTTGACAGTGCAGTGTGTACGATTTCTGTCATTTTAGTCACTTCTAAAAAGATTACAAAACAATTACATATTGACATTTCCAGGAATTTATAATCAGCAAACTGTTTTATTTTTCTCCACTACCCTTAAATGAGCCCATTCACGTATATTTACATGAAGAGTGGGTCCGCTCTAGGGGGGCCGCCATGTTTTTACAGTAGCCCAACTGAAGACCACCATAGGTTCTCCTTTATGCTCAAAAGAGTGAGGACGAGGCAATAATACTTCACCTCTAGATGTCACCAAATCTTACACACTGCACCTTTAGTTAAAAACCAGATAGAACTGGTGTTTATGTCGTGCTCTCAAAGCACTTTACAGTGCTGCTTACATTCATCCAGTCACACAAACACTCGTACTGTGCTTCTATTTGCAGCACTTTGTATCCACATGGGACAATGCAGGGTTCAGTGTCTTGCCCAAGGACACCTTACCATACAGAGTTGGGGGAGGCAGGAATCAAACTCCCGCCCCTCTGGTCAGAGGACAAGTCCTCTAACCCCCGTAAGCCACAGCTGCCCCAATTGAAGGGAATTCTCATTTCCATCTGAACCAAAGAATCCAAATACTTTCATCCCATATCTCCCTCGGTGAGCGTGATGAGTCAGCATTGGACGGCAGTGACTGAAGTCTCATGCTGGTATGCGATTCTTGCATGACATGAGCCGGCGGTTCAGTTTACAGTAAGTTAGTCATTGCCCAAAAACTAGGTCAGTATTAGGGTCAGATTTTGGTGCACACCAACAATTCACCAGCAGGGCGTTTTGTTTCAGCGTGGGTTACTCGAGAGCGAGGCCACTGACATGGATGATGAGATCCATGCCTGCAGACGTCACCGACAACAAAAACCCTTTTATTGTGCTGAGTGTTAACCTTTAACCAGGGGCTGCTTTGAGGTCTGTGCATACACAAAGGCCAACAAGGTCACACAAGCGTGCCATCCTGTTCACATGCCTGCGGGGTGCAGACTCCACTTTTAGAGATAACCTTCCTTAACAACAGAGGTCCCGGGATTCAGAGAGGAATGAGTCACTGATTATCTGTGTTTACAAAGGTCAGCGTCGTTACAGCCCTGGACTTGGAGAGTGCACCGGCTTATCGGTCGCCTGGCCTTGATGGCCAAACTGCCTCCCGCGTGAAGAGGCAAGAGCCGAGCTGTCAGTGGATCATGAGGTTGTCAACAAACCGGGGCAGGAGCTGGAACAATCCTGTGAGTGTGGTATTTAACAGAGAGGGCTTGATTCAGACACGAAGGATGGGCACTCTCCCATCCAGCGCTCATGTGAGTTGGTCTTACGACGAGGTGGTGAATGGGTTGTGTTTACGTATAGTGTTTCATTCGGTCTCCACAACCTCTCAAAGCGCTTTACAGTACAGTTTACTTTCACCCGGTCCCTCAAACATTCATACCGTGCATCTAGTTGTAGCGCTGTGCATGTAAGTAGATGGGACAATGCGGGATTCGAGCCCCCGGCCCTCTGGTCAGAGGACAGGTCCCCTATCCCCCTCAGCCACAGCGGCCCCAAATGCATTGTTATCACATTTCTGTTTTGAGGTATTATTTAAAAAACCGCAAAATGAAAATAGTAACATTTTCCTACATTAAAGGTGCAGTATGTACGATTCCATCCACTTTTGTTACTTTTTAAAATATTACAAAACAATGACATACTGACATTTCCATGAGTCTATAAACACCTAAATGTTTGATTTAGGTTATGGAGAGAAAAAAATTTTTTTTGGGTGATTATAAATTCCTAAAAATATCAGTATGTAATTATTATGTCATCATTTTTTTACTATTACACTATTTCTGTTTGTTTTGCTGCTTGCTGTCTCCAAAACGTGCCCATGATCAATTCTGAAACCACACACAAACCCTGTAAACCTTGTGTCTCGTAGAACTGCGCTTGAACCGTGTTCTTTATGCGCTTATTTCATTAGAACAGAGCCCAACATGTTGACGTGAGTGAGTATGTTCGTGAGCACGGAAGAGAAATGTCGGTGGGAGCGGGACATAGGGTGAGTGGGAAGCCCCTCTCAGCCCCCAGGATGTAATTAAACTTCCTCATTCCAACCAGTGTAACGTGATGGTGAGTCTCCAACTGCTAAATCTTCTCATTAGCCAGCCGGGCTTTCTGCCGGTGCTCCCACCTCATCTTTCAACCCCACCGTTGTGCCTTGCAGCAGAACATGTATGTGAATTTTATTAAGACTTGTAAAATTGTCATTAGTGAATAAAGCCCGGTTGTTCTAAAACCTCTTGCAAAACATTTTCTTGTGTCAACAGTGGGTCTTTCGACCCCGCCTGCTAACAAATGCTATTATCGTGATTAAGCGCGGGTCCGCCTCTGTAGGTGTGTGTGTGTGTGTGTGTGTGTGTGTGTGTGTGCAGTAGAGGGGTAAGCGATTTCCTATGTTGTCGGCCCCTGAAGTATGCAAAACTCATTTGCAGCATAATTATGCACAACTAGCTGTTAGACAGCCATGTCATTTTGGCCCCAGAATGTCCTCGTCTCCGCTCTCGCTCCCTTCTTTCTCCCAAACACACACAGGTGACAACCTTTATCAATCAAGCGTGGCGGAACAACGAGGCGTCCACGGGGCGACGGTTATCTCCGATGTGTATCGCCGTTATGTACGCCTCCTCTATCTCGTGGATGAGGGCGACAAAAATGATCACCAGCCTGGAAGAATACAAAAACAAAACAATAAATAAATAAATAAATAAATAAATAACAGAGCCTTTTCGTCACGTCATACATCCTGCGCACAAAATAGGCATGCATGCAAAAACACAACCCAAGGGCTGCTGAGGGATGGAGTAAACAAAGTGCATGAATGAGAAAGTGTGTAAACAGGCTGTAAACAGGAGGAGGAAGGCCCAGATTAAAGGGTCAGATTATGTAAACACGTATCTTTGCTGTTTTTCATTTGAGCAGTCATCGGAGAGTCTTGAAGTGATACTTTGTGCTCAGCGTAACCTTTTATCTTACAAAAAGACTAAAGGTGCAGTGCGTAAGACTTGGGTCGGTTTTTGTCACTTCTATCTATAGAAATATAATTACTTAACGATTACATACAGACCTTTTTGGAAATGAATAATCATCCCCATGAATGACTTGCTTTTTACGTTACCCAAACGTTAACCCTTTATTGTGTATTGACACCAGGAGCAGGGTCCACACTATGGGGGCTGCCATGTTTTTACATGAAGGGGCCTGCTAAACGTCTTTTGCGCTTTGATAACAACTGTGGGCAACCATAGGTTCAAATGGGAGGGCTGAGGTGATGGATACAATATGCAACTTCACCAGTAGACGTCACCAAATTGTACACAATGCACCGTTAAATAAAAAAAATAAAAAAAACAGGTCTTCAAATGCTGGGATCTGGAAGCAAAATATCTTACATGGAGACCTTGTAGTATAAGAAAGGGGTTATTGAAAGAAGGCACTATTTTTGCAGGGTTGAAAATACTATGGTGGCCCCTGAGGACAAAGTACAAACACGAGCAAATGCATAAACACCGAGGTCTGACACCCGGGCCGCCGGAGCCCGATGTCCTGTTGTCCTGGGATAAGTCTGATCTGGACGAGCACTCAGGCCAGGTCCGACTGACTCTGCTACCTGGAAATATGTTGTCGGTCATTTTCAGAAGACTTCAGAGAATTTATTTTCAAGGCTGTAGTATAATAGCTTTCTGTGGGAACAGCTGAGTACAGAATGATGCATTTCTACAACAGTGCCGCCTCGACTGGGTCACGAAAAACATTCGATATCTGTCAGCGCATTTCAATGAATATAAACAAGGCACAGTAACTTTTTCTTCCTATTCCAAGGCCTGGGCACCACTGACAACGGGCCTGCGACCCACCAGTTGTGGATCACTACAGATCTACTGTACATGTGTATATCTTGAGGGTAGTGATTGAAGGGCTGAACCCAGTATAAATGCATCCTTTTTACAGTCTCACCTTAAACTAATCACAGCAGAAGGGAAGCACAGACAAGTCAAACATGCCCGTGTTCACGACACGGAGGTAACAATTTCAGAGTGACACTTGGCAACAAAGCTCAATGGTAGAGAGGAATAAAACACCATGTCAATTAATTGTTGTTGTTGGTTTTTTTTTACTCAGTCCACTGGGTTGTTAAAATATCAGTATAACAGTGTATTTGTTTACTCATTTATTCTCCCAGCTGGGATTGTCTGAATACTTGAACTGCCTAACAACCTGCCACTCAAACCTCCACTGTGCAATGTCTCATTAAAGCACATGAAAGTCAAATTGTCTGCGTCGATGTTTTCTCCCATCACTCCCTCTTTCCTGACAGCTCCACACACACTGCGGTTTAATAAGGCCATTTCGTTTCCCAGCACAAACAAATGTGTCGCTTTAATCAACTCCGGCGGCTTGAATGCAATTCCGCCGCCAAACCTCTCCTCCTCCGTTCGTTCGGCACCGCCATCATGACCTTGCCGTGCCCCTTCTCTGGGATTCACCCCCCCCCCCCCCCCCCCCCCCCCCCCCCCCCCCCCCCCCCCCGCCTCCTCTCCAGGAGCGGCTCGGCCAGCCCACCCACTCGCGCGATATCATTCCGAGGGAGTGCTGGGATGTCAGATGCCTGTCACACTCACTCCCATAGCTCCAGTATCAGTCATGCTTTGAACAGGAGGAGAGGCTCGGGCAAATGTGCCTTTTCAGTGTGGACCGAGGGGCAACCTCCGGTGCAGACAGATCAAGCACAATAGGAAGTGAAAAAACTTGCAGTTCATGGATCGGCCTCTGGGGACTGACTCCAAAAGGGAGCAAATCCCCATAGACTCCCACGTTAAAATGAACCGGGAACCAGGAGGCGTCAGGATTCGGCAAGATGGCGACGAGGGACTCGCCCGCAATTTGCCACAAAACCACTCCGCCCAAACCAACGGGTGCTACGTCCGTCTTTATGCACGGTCTGTGGTGTGGACCCTCGCAGAGGCATTGGGGGACGCTTTGAGGTTTTGTAATGGTTTTCAAACTGCATCACATTTGCGTGAGGATGACAACATGCAACACAGGGGGAGGGTGGGATCTGATGGCCTGGTTCCCCCCAAGATGCGCTGGTG
>JAFBJT010108921.1:0-16552 GCA_016785325.1 Chascanopsetta lugubris
GCTTTGCAGTGGGGTCATCTATAACTTTGTAATTTGGTTGTACGTTTTGTATTCAAAACAGAGACATATGCTCAGTTGTTATTGTTGTTCCTGTTCCATGTACTGATGCTGCGGTGTTCGGGTGGGTTCAGCCATTGTTGGGGGGGGGGGGGTTGCACCATGAGTTTATGTGACATTGCCGTTGCACCATGAGTGTATGTGACATTGCCGTGGGTGACATACCTCCAGCGTGTCAGTTACGGTAATGGGACAACACTCCCCGAGGGTTTGCGCTGTGTGTGGCACAGGGGAGTTATGGTAAACAGGAACTTACGTAGTTGGATCCTGCTTACATCCCTTTCAAAGTAAAAGACGCCCAATACATGCGTATATCTACCGTTAGCAGTCTGTTGTGTTGATTACCCGCGAAATCAGGGCCGAGATGGTTGTTTATGAGTCAGAGGTTGCCAACTCCTACGCTAGAGACTCGCTTTTCCGTGACATGCGCCCGGGCCGGATGAAATCATCCGGCGGGCCGGGACCGGCCCACGGGCCGTATGTTTGACATGCCTGTTTATATGTGTATATATGTGTATATGCGAGAAGCATGAGAATTGATGGCAGCCTTCAGGTATCTTGTCCATTCTGAGCTACAGAAAAAACATGGTGGGACAAAATGGCGGCCTCCATAGCGAGGATTCACAGCTCATGTTATATAAAAGGCTCATTTTAGGGTAATGAAAACAATAGTCCACACACTTAGATGATGTTACACTCTAAAAACATCAATGTGATTGTTCTCTCCCGATAGAAATATGTACGATCTGGTGTAAACCGGACCTTTAAACACAATGATCAGTCAACAAGAAACATGATTTTGAGACAATTAAAAAAAATAAAATTACAAATCCATTTAGTTTCTATAGGTAATGTGAAAGTTATCTACTGGGATTAAAAGACAAAACTAGAATGTTAAACACAACCTGGTTGTTGCAGATGAACTTTTTCTTTGGAAGGAGACCGTGACGGCTTGCTCAGCGTGGTTAGTATTCCACCCACGGTGCCCAAAGTCCACTGAGCTCACAGAAGTATTTTCTGCAGCTTAACCTGAGCCAACCTCCACCACAGGTCATAGAAAGGTTTTTCCTTTTGCAGATGGGATTTGTAACAGTTTGGGGAGGCTGCAGGAAATTCCTTGTATACGTGGTTCGTTCTCTTAAATAACAAAAAGGTGTAATTCACAATGTTATGGATGATGCGACGACGACGAGGCTCTGGGATGTCTTCGCTTGGGTAACTTTACTGCACCGAGACGTTTCAACCTTGAGTCTGCAAATGAGAAGTAAAATCATTTAAGCGCTAATTAAAAAGCAACCTGCCACCCCTCTCTTCTGGTGTGCGATGAGGTCGGCAGCAGTGGCAGCTCGCAGCCCAGGCAGCGGTAACGGCAGGGGGTATCCCTTAACTTGCCTTAATTAAATGCAGCAGCAAAGAGACTGTGTGAAACGGAAAGGGAAAGTGAAGGGTGCACAACATCTTCATTTTATATTATGCATAGGCTGTGACTTTTGCATTCGTGATGTTCAGCTGTGTCGTCACTGTTAGTGTTTTTGTGGCACTTTTGCATTTGTGTTGCAATTGTCGCGTTCATTTGCAGTTGTGTTATGACTTTAGTAGCTGCCTCTTCATTTTGCAATCATTGCTGTTGCTTTTGCATTCACTCTCTCTCGTGTTCATTAATCCTGTTAATGGCTCTATGAATGGTGATGAATGGTGCACGTTGGTGATGGCTCATTTGTGTCGCTGGTGGAATGCATTTTATTCGAGTCCATGGAGAACATGCGCAATCAGATGGTGAGGGGAGCTGCAAATCCTCCCGTCCTAATCTCAATGCCAAGAGGCACAAGCTGAAAATCATCTCAGACTGACTGGACGTTTGGGATTAACTCAACCACAAAGAGACTTCGCCCTGTCTTCCTGCCACATACGTTCCCCGTCCTTCCTGTGCCAGGCCTTGCGGGGGCCCCGTGCCAGATCAGTCCGTGCAGGCCAGTGCAGCCCAAGTTCAGCCCAGTGAATTTTGAGGGAGGAGGGGTAACGACTGCTGCCCCCCTGGTGCATTCTGGGAGCTCTGCCCGACAAAAGAGATGCCAAAAGAGGCTCACAGAGGGAGTCGCTTGTACTTCCTCTGAGAGTCAATGAAGGCCTTTTCCAGCTGGAAGCATTTGCACAAAATCGCTTTTCCACACATTCTTTATCGACTGTTTCATTGAATTATAATTTATGATGATGTTGATGCATAATTATGGCCGTGGCTTGTTGAGTGATACCTGGGCCGACCTGGCACTCTCTGTGGATGCTGCAACATAATCATGGGCCCATGCCAGATTTACCTGTGCCCTGCTTCTTTTTGCCTGTTTTTGGATGAACCAGGAAGTAGGAGGAGTTACGCATCGAGTGACCTGCCCACTTCAAGCTTTACAAGCACTCTGCAGAAACCTACGAGACGTCCATCTTTACATACAGTCTAATCAAATACAAAAATGCCATCTGATCAGCACAGACAGCAGAAACACACAGAAGTGATGAGCTCAGCAGGATTCACTTATTGAGTCGATGCCTTGTGGAGAGTTATTGAAGGAAGTTACAGGCGATCACAATTTAAATATCGTATTTGGAAAGCGAGGAAATCAATCTTTGTTTTGGTCCAAATGTTGTTTATTGTTATTACGCTGCATCTGTGCTTGTTGTTGATCCTCAAATGAAAAAGTATTGGAGACGCAGCAGGATCTGATCGGGGTTATTACTCCTGCAGCACAATAAAGGAGCTGTTGTGGTTGTTGTTGTTGTTTCACATGTATTTTCATTTAACCGCCTCACATGATGGATTGCTTGCAAATCTCCCATCGCTTCATTAACAAGCCTGTTCTCTTTTTAGAACCTCGGACCAGTTTTACACCTGTGTCTCCGTACCTGGGTGCATTGAAAGCCTTTCTCCATACATGCTGCCTTGATTCCACTAAATCGTCCAAGCGTTCTCCGGCAGCTGACGCAGAGCTTCCCCCTCCAGCCCAGCAGGCTAATGAGGCTCTCGCTTGCCTCCCCACATTTTGCACATCTTTCAATTTGGGGCAGACTGATCATTCCATCTGGACTGATATCAGCGGCCAACTCTAATTCTCTGTCTCTGATTTGTATTCATGTGCACCCTCTCCTAAGTGGTCTTCTATCTCTGGCCTTTTGCAAATGAGCAGAGCCCTAATGGCTCCTTGTGGGACAGGAGAGATAACATTGTTCCTAGCGTGGAGGAATTTCTTGGGTTGTCCGATATGGAACAGAATCTTTCACGGCTTCAGTTTAAACAACTGAAACCAAAGCTGCTTCAACCATTGTGGATAAAGATCTTGTTTGTCAACTTGCATCGTGTGTTTGTCTGATGATTATCTTTATGTCCTGCCATCTGCTCTGCAATTCAGTGCGAACAGAGATAATGCTGAGTCAGCAAAATGACATAATGAAGCTTTATTTCATCAACTTTGTGGTCTTGCCACATGCGACTGCATTTTCTCCAATTCTTAGGATGATTTAAGAATGTATGAGCTGTTTGAAATACGAGAGTCATTACTATGTGAAACTGTACTTTTTTTTACAATCCATGCAAAAAATCATACAATCATAATCAATAGATTCCCTATTGAGGCGGCGCTGAGAGAACAGACCCACTGACATGGGGACTATCCTTCACCCACTTATACTCACTAACAGGGTGACGGATGGATGACCTGTGATGGTTAAAGGAGTCTGATGGTGAGTCCAGACGAAATGCAGGGAAGCTAAATAATAGTGTCATGCTGAGCCAGACAGGAGTTATAGATGCACTCAATATACAGGAGTGGCACATAGTTGGAGAGGTTCAGATGCAAATGTAAAATAAATTCACATTTTCCCTGAATGTGATAACAGTATTATTGCAGAATTCCTTTTGCTATAAAAAGGACACCTGAAGTCAGACCTTTCTAAATTCTGCGCTTCCCTAAACCACATGTCCCTTTAGATGACATAATTGGAAACGCTTTTATTATACGTTTGGACCACTCTAATAAGCCGTGCAGTCACTTTATAAATCATAAAGGCAGATGTCCTTTAGAGGGCAACGGGTCACCTTATTAGCTGCATGAGAATTTTTTTCACTACTGAATCTGAATGAGGGATACCATGAAAAAGGCCACTGAGGGGCAGGGAGGGGGAGAGGGGGGGGGGGCAGGACGGGGGGGGGGGGGGGGGGGGGCAGGACGGGGCATGGAGGTGTATGATGGAGAGAGAGCGGGAAAAGAAAAGGCAGTGGTAATATGTGTGGGAAAATGCAGAGAGGAAGGGGTGAGGGCACAGGTGAGGGAGACAAAGTGAGAGAGTGTGTGGGATGAAGGTAGAGAGACACAGCGAGCGGGAGAGACAGAGAGTAAAACGATTGGAGCTGTGCTCCCCTGTTGTGTGCACCAGATGGTGTTCATTGATTATTCATTGCATGCGATGGATGTCACTGTCACCACACAGGGCTCTGCTCCATTCTGCCTCAGTGCACCTGGGGGCAGAGATGGGGGCCATTCAGAGTTGTACTTGGCTGCATTGGGCAGGGGTATCGTCATGGTAAAGGGGCTGGGTTTTCAAATGGCATCCATATCAAGGCAACATGTCCCAATTCTTAGGCGGCACAGATGTATGTACAGGGATCAGCGGGATTTGGTCGGGGATGTGATCGTTGGTTCAGGATTAGTCATCGCTCAATGTTGATTGTTGTTCCAGGCATCGGTATTAACCTGCGCTGCTCTGTGTGTCTGATGCCAGGTTGATGCACCGTATGTGCATCATGTATCATAACGTTATAGAACGAGGATTGATGTCTAAGGCTTGTCTGCAGACGCCAAAAGAGTTCAATTGCTCGACCCGAGACAAGCTCCATCTCTCTGCTGCCGCAATTGCTCTGTCACTCCCAATTTGCATTCCTGATGACAGAGGCCGAGCAGGACGGAATATCGTGCAGGGGTGGGGGGGGGGGTGGGGTTTGCTAGGGGGACCAGTAACAAGATTACAGTTCCCCGAGTGATGAGGACGAGCAGCTCGGCGAGTGCACTTGGCGCGGCATGTGATTGAGGTGCAGAGGTTGAGCCCATGATGATGTGTTGATGGGGCGAAAGGGGACAAATTGCCTCGGGGTATTGATCCGGTTACATCTAATGCTCTTATGAGCGCGTCTGTCAGGGTGAAGCGGAGTCATCCCGCCACGCTGACAGGCCTCTCCCTGCCGAAACGCGGCACCAAATTAGTCTCCAAATTGAAGGTGTTCGACAACAGCGGCGGCGAGCGAGCAGAGGACCCTGGCGGTATTATAGCAATTGTGATATTGACTTCTTTTGGTCGCCAGACAGACACAAATCAGGGAGGACGCCGGAAAAAGTGCTGCTGCCGCTGCCGTAATGAGTCTTTCCACAGGTGGCGAGGAATCTATGGCGAGGCGGTGCCAATTTAAATTAAAAAACGAACACACGCGGCCCTGAGACGGATTTTTCTTGCTTTCAATCCCTCACATTATTTTGATTCTGTCCCTTGGTTTCATTCCAGGTGAGCAGCCCATCCTGAATAATTCATTGTTCTTTCGCAGATCATCTGGAAGTGTGGATTAGAAATGGATGGACTGAATCAGAAACCATGACTCATTGTTCGCTGGTTTACTCCACTGGAACGTCTACTTCCCTAAGTATTGACTCACTGAAGGTGCTCATCTTGAATTACATGCATTCATGCATGCAGATTCCAAAGCAGCTCATCTATAATACTGAATACTTGAAATTAAATCTGAATTCTGTGGGCTCTGATCAGTGTCTGCAACGTTTATGCAGCCACCAAGTAAACAACAACAAACAAACTCAGAAAATTTGAAAATAGTGAAAAATCCAGATCTTCATTCAAATTTTCTCAGAGAATATCATGAAATATCATGGTAGTTTTGGTGCAGCAAAATAATAACCAGAAACTGATGAGAAAATACTGTTGGAAGTAAATGTATTAGGGCACAAACAACCCCCATCCTGCCCCCCCACGTGCAGACCATATATTATTGAAGAATCGGTGCTGCGAACACGCACCCAGCGAACAGGCTGGCGCTTGTTGCTCTTCGCTTCCCTGTGATGATTAGCCAAAGTCCCCTGATGAGAAAACTGGCACAACTCAAACATGAGCATGAGTGTGAAATCTCCTGTGTGCACAGATGGCACGCATTTTGTCACCACAGCTTGTTAGTAATACATAACTACACACACACACATATACGCGTGCGTGTGTGTCGTCACATGCCTGCACACACGCGCACACACACACGCACACACACACACACACACACACACACAAGCTTGACCTCTTGGTAAAAAGAGCCTCCATATTGTCAGGGTTAAGACACTGTGTGTCATCAGCAGCCATGGTCAAGTGTGAAACAAGTGGATTGCATGCCTGGCGGAGCACGGTCATGATGGTTGGTCACACATCAGGGTGCATGCAGATGAGATGGCATCATTATTTCAACACAAATCATGCACCTTTAAGTGAAGCCACTCACACATTGGCTATGTTGGTGAGGCTATCCTTAGCAGAGCAGTGAAGCCACACATGTGAGTCTTGCATAATGAGCCTTTAACCACTGTAATTGACCTGTTACCACCAGTCTCATCCAGCATCTCAGAAATTCAGTTTTTGTCTCCTTGGAACCACTTTGGTCCCCATGAGGTCTGCTTGTCCTGACAAGGTTAATATCTATTTAGGGAATTTTCAGAAAAAGTTCATATGAAAAAGTCAACAGAAACTTAACTGAAAGGCTTTGTGCAGACATACACAAATGGTAGGAAATAGTGAGCAGATCATTAATCCTCAGTGAGCCCCGCAGGCTGTCAGAGGTTTAAAGGTTCAAAGCAGAACTCGTTTCCAGGTCTGAAAGAATAGGATCCATAAACTCGGCCCAATTTCTGCTCATTTATTGAGCGGGTTATAACTTTAACAGGTCGCAGCCTTGGCATTCTGGGTCAAAGGAAACAATCTTTATCTTTGGCCCCCTAAAGGAAACACACATCCGTATATGACTGATACGAACATTTGAAAAGATGTTG
Organism: Chascanopsetta lugubris; assembly: GCA_016785325.1. Taxonomy (NCBI): domain Eukaryota; kingdom Metazoa; phylum Chordata; class Actinopteri; order Pleuronectiformes; family Bothidae; genus Chascanopsetta; species Chascanopsetta lugubris. The sequence goes on from JAFBJT010108921.1 coordinate 7,134, forward strand.
TGTTGCAAAAAATATTTATGCTGAGCTTCTCCCACTGAGTGTTCCCTGTCATTGTGTTGAACTGATTTCTTTGCCAACTTCTCCCGACAGCTACAACATGATTAACATTTTTATGGCCGACTCACAGCTCCGGGGGGAGGGGGCAAAGAGGGAGCTCATGGACAAAGCTGATGTGCTTTTTCATTATATATGTAAAATGATGTGTCATGCAGTCGCACGGTAACCAATCAGCATCTCTGTAGCTTCCCTCCCCCATCTTTACATTCAATGTCTGCTACTATCTTATTATCATGGTATACAATGAAACTTAGATGCATGAATCATCTTGAATGTATAAACACATAAATACTAGATATATGATTAAAATACTTTAGTAAATACATGTCCATTCACTTGCATTGATCCAAAGATTATTTTATTTCATCTTTTTTCCCATTATACCAAATAGAGCAAACACAGACAATGATGCACTATCTCTCTGGCAAAATGGGTGTGATCCCTAAAGTTGCCAACATCTTCAATAGCACATATATAGGAAAACCAACGAGGGCCTATTTGGCAATATGTAGTTATACTGTAATCTGGATTGGTACATTTTGTTCACATGCTGTATTACGAGGCCAGATGTGGGATGATGCTCCAAAACAAATCTGGCATTGAGTTCAAGCTTCCTTAAGAGTTGAAATTTGTTTTGCTAAATCAAGTTGGATTAGATTCACTGTTTCAGGGTAGCAAAATATACAACATGACACATGACATAAGTAGCGCTGACTCGGAACATGAGCAGGAACGTGTTAACCTTATTCATATTGAGCTTGTATGCTCTTCCACTCACCCCGACCTCGCTCACTTGAACTCTGCAGCGCTGGAATGTCACACTTCCTGGATTAAGATGTCATGTTTAATCCAAGCAGTGTTTATTATGTTTACAGTCAGATTATTAAATGTATTCAATGGTTTAATCTTGTCATGCATGGAGATACAGGTCGGCTTGTGGTGAACGCATCTGTGCAAATGTATTTCAGCGGGACCATTAAATAAAATGCCCTTTGCAGAGAGGTTCTGTGAGAGCAGGTGTCTGAAACGCTGACAAGGACACAATCACAAGCGAAAGCGATGCAGGGAGAAAGGCAAAGAGGACATGTGCAGGCACTTTTTATTGCGCTGAAATTAATTGTCTTTATTGCTGTTGTTTTTCTCTCTCTTTCCTATTCTTAATGGTCCCATTGATTTATGATTGGCTGTTATTCCGGTCCACACTGGGACTGTAATAGTTGCAGCTCCCAGCGACGCAGGAAAACACCAGATCGAAGCTTAATTTCTGTTTTTCTTTTCTCTCCTTGCCGATGAGATGGATTCGAATAGACCGTTTGTTTTGCAATGGAACAGGATGTGGAGAAGAAGTGAGCTTGAGGAGCTGTCCAGGTGCACCACCTTTCATTAATCATAAAAGGTTTCATGGGAATTGCTTGAGTACTCTCGTGACACTTGGGGGATTAATCAGACTTTTCCATCTTAAATGAAACTTTAACTATTTCGAGGATCTACAGGGTTCTGGAATTAAAACGTCCAACTGGACTGACAGGACCTGTGTGGAGCAAATGTCATTGTGGGAATACTGACCTAATCCGAACATAACGCATTCCGTATGTTGCTTGAAACTTTGTGTACAATGTGTCTTAGATCCTTTTTGTGAATACATTTATTGATTGATTTAATTATTTTTAACGTAGTCTGAGATTTTTCTGATTTATCTATACATTTATTCATTTATTTATTTTTCAATGTATTCTAGATAACTTTCTGTTTTATTTATTTATATCTTTTAGATGATTTTCTATTCATTTATTTATTTCATTTTTTTGTTGTTATTTGTTAAGTGTTTGAGATTCAACACAACAGCAGCAGTTTTGGATTGGTGGATAAACTGTATCTATAGTGTCAAATCCTGATCTGCCTATTTTTGGATAATAATTTGTCATGCTATTATGTATTAATTGATTATAAAAATCTAACCCTAAAGGGGACAGCCCTAAACAACAACCATAACCAGTTGTACTACATCCAAGGTCATCCTCTATAGCAGAAGGTTGTTTGGGATGCATTTTTCAAAGCTTCTCATGACATTGAATCTTTCTGCTTCAGTCACACTGTCTGACTGCCCCCCCCACCCTGCTGCAACTCAACTCTCCCATAAACAGTACAAGCAGAAGGAGCACTATACCGTAATGTTTGCTGTAAAGGTTAATTACATAATGTGGCGTGGCGACAGGTCGGCGAGCGTGACAAACTGCCGTAGCATTTTTTGTCCAGCAGAGTTTTCCCTTTCCTGTTTGCATGTACACAGGGAGCTCTCTGTCACTGATAAGTGGGTTCGTCCTTGAGGGGGACGATGCACCTTACAGCTGGCTGAAGCAAGGTCGAACCTCTTAATCTGTGTGTGTGTGTTTGTGTGTGTACTCCCTGAAGTGCTGCGGCAGTAGTGTTGGTATTTTAGAGGGTGAGGTGTTGGCAAGATAATTAGCCTACTGCACCCGAGCGGAGGTACGCGGGAGACGACAAGAGGGGGAGCCCATGCACGTGCCACATGATGAAATGGAACGCAACAGTCAGGTTCACACGAGAATATTAGAGGATTGAAGTAGCAGTGGTGGTGGGTGGCGGGGGGTGGTTGCAAAGTCTCTCGATGCACTAATCACTGCTTAGGGATGCAAATGTATTGACAACATTGTGTCATAGCCAGCGAGACCTTCCATCGAGCATGTTTAGCTGTTTCACTCTCTCTCTCTCTCTCTCTCTCTCTCTTTCCATTATTTCCCTCAGTTGTCTGTCAAGTCTTCCAAATCCAAACTTGTCTTTCTGGAAGGCGGGAGGGGGTGAAAGCAGCTTGTGTTAGGAGTGAGAATAGTAGCAATCAGTTATTCATCGATTGAAACATCAGAGGATGAAGAGGCAGCGAGGGAGCTGGGGGCGGAAGGGGGGGTGTTGGGGTTGGGAGGGTGAGAGATGAGGGAGAAAACTGAAGATGGTGGTGGTGGGGTGTTGTGGAGTGATCAAAGGAGGGAGGAAAATTGTCGAGTGAACAAAAAAGTGGACAGATCTGATTTGGATAAGTAAAAGCATGACAAGGCATCAGGGCTAAGTTCAAGAGAAGGGAGTTTTCTTTCTGAGAGTTTCAAAATAAAGTTAGCGTCAGTTTACAAGAGGAATATAGCAACTACTATCATTTTAATGTTTAATATATAATATAAATTGTTATTTGTATTACTTAACTTCTTTTGTGACGGTGATGCTTACAGTTCAAAGGGTGGCCACTTGAGGCTGTGTTCCAAAAGCGAGTCAATCCCCATAGACTCCCATGTTAAAATGGCCAATGGCTCAATCAATCCCATTTTTTCCTTTGGCAACTGTACAGAGGATGGATTTTGGACATCCAACTTTACATATACAGTCTATGGGTTGGGAGTTGACTGCATATTTCTATTCTGATCCCTGCAAGAGTAAAGGGAAGTGTTATGTGTTGATTCTGCTCCCTTAGAGATACTGTGGCTGAAGTGACGCTAATCTACAGGAGGGCGACACTGAGGAAAACACTGTACAGCCGATTTCACGGAGAGGAGCAAAGTGACATTTATTTCCAATCACTTGCTCCTCCTCACTTTGCAGCCATTCGCAGAAAATGCCACTCAAGTGACTCCAGGAGCAACAAAGTCTGGCTATTTCTCATGCATCTGACATTTCAGTATCCCCCCCCATACCTCACCATGAGCCACGAGACAAGAAGAAAGCGGACAGAGATGGTTAAAAATGGAAGACTTGCAGATGTGACTTCCCTGGATGTAGTACAGGTCCCCGGGCGTGTCTATTTACTGGAATGCAGAGACAGGAGGACCAACTTTTTATGCCATGAAAATACTTCGTTGTCAATCGAGATTTGACAAGCGTGAGGCAGCATCTGCGTGTCACAGACGGACTGGCAGCAATCAGGGATTAGCGATGACAACACTGATTCAAAATCTGTGGTTCTTGGTGAAAGATTCTTATTTTGAAAAGGATTCATGGTCTGGATCAAAGCAGGTTTTGATCATAGAGTGAAATATGAGCATCGCGGCTTGAGCTGTGACCCAAAAGGAAAATGTCCAGCAAGTAATAAAAGCTCTAAGTCTTTGATAAGTGTCAGAGTCCGATAGTGGAAATAAAAGCTGTAATAACCCGCTCCCATGTTTTATGTATTTTCTTCAACTTTAAATTGGGCTTTCACTCGAGAGCCGGCGCCGTGGCCCTCGGAGTGAAACCACTCGCTAACAACAGCTACTGATCATCTGAGGCCGAGGCGGCGAGAAGTCCTTGGTGCATTGGACTGAGAGACAATGAGAGAGAGAGAGAGAGAGAGAGAGAGAGAGAGAGAGAGACTTTATCGCTTATGAATTTAACTTTTCATTTTTATGCCTCTTGTGTCAAAGGAAGCACCCGGCCGGCCGGATGCATGATGCTTTCTGATCATCTCATCTGTTCTTCTTATAAACCATTGATTCATACAATTAAATTATCATAATCCATTTATGCTGATGGATTATTCCCATTAATCCTAGTAGTGTTGGAACTTGGTCAGAGGTCAAAGGTCATTGTTGCAACAGTGATCTAGGAGTATGAAGGAGTGGATTACAGTTGCAGTGGTTGGCAGAGGTTTCACTGGGGAAGCTCGGGCTGAGGGGTTAGAGGACCTATTCTCTGGTCAGAGCGTCATAGGTTCAATCTCCTCCCTCCCCTGCACTTTGCATGCTGAAGTGTCCTTGGGCAAGATACTGAACCCCACATTGTCCCACGTACTCATAGATAAAAAGTGCTGCTATTTGATGCACAGTATGCATCTTTGTGTGACTGGGTGAACTATATAGATATAAATACACATCATTTACATACCCTTGTTATAACATATACAGTGTATGTACAGTACATGCTTTATCCACACAACTAAACCAAAGACAAACCTCTCTTTGTAATCTTCGACATCCCAAAGGGGCAGAAAGTAAAGAGCATTAGTTCTAATGTAACGATTGTTCATGGAGAGATCACTAAGTGCACATATGGCGGCAAATGTTTTTTTTTTTACTTCAAATCTGTTTTGTTTTTTAAAGGCGACAAATCTGAGCATCAGATTTCTTGGTTTTATTGACACAAATCATTAATTATTTTATCTCATATACAACACATGTCCAGCAAAGCATGAAAAGAGTGGAAAGCTTTTGTCCTCAGCGAGGGTTTAAATACATTTAAACAGCATTATCCATCACTAGCTTTGAGGTGGGAGTGAGGGGTCGAGGGGGGGGGGTAACATGACATGAGACAGGATAATCTTAATTTAAAATGTAAAAACTCTCCTTAAAAGGTGCAGGATGTGAATTTTGAGGATCGGGTTCTGGGGATACAATGCTTACTATTATCTTTATTAGTGTTACATTCTGTTTTTTTTATCCTCTTGCGGAGGTGTGATGAAAAATACAAAAAGAGGCGGAGCTTACAGTTATATTGATACGAGAAGTGAAAGAGTTGCAAAGAAATAGAAATAAAAACAGGAACGGGCGCGTAAAGGAAAAAAAAAGGCAAATATCTCAGCAAATCCCGTAGGTACTGTCTTACTCCCTCCTCCCACCATCCTCGCTTCTCTCTCTCTCTCTCTCTCTCTCTCTCACTCTTGCTTTCTTTCTTTTTTTTCAATAGTATCACACAACAGAAGACATTCAGTAGAGCATACCGGAGTGATAGAAAACACTCATGCAAAGAAAGCCATTTTCACACAGTCACTAACACAGGGAAAAGAAAAGGAGTAAAGAACAGCGCTGTCAACAGTCAGTGCCTTCAGGTCTTTTAGTGGATGTTGTTATTGTTGTTTCTCTACACACTTCTTCTTCTTCTTTTTTTGCTACTGTTTAAAAACGATATGACAGACCGCGCCCCTTTGGTTATCCTGACTTGAACCACCATTCCCGGAACCCTTGGGAAAGTGGGTGTAGGGAAAGGGGGAAAGGGGGCGGGGTCCCAACAGTCATTTCCGATTCCTGGAGCAAGCCTCGATGAATATTCCGTTATATATTTTAAAAAAAGGCGTGATGTTCACTTTCTTCTTTTTATGGCATCAGTTCTTCTTGTCTGATATACATGTCTACTGTTACAATCATGTTCTATCCGGCAAACTATTAAAGAGTTTCATTCCAAAATAAAACACCGCTAACAAAAAGAATGGCACCTATCAAAATAAAATCTACTATTTGTTTGATTTTGAAGTTATTTACAGCACTGTTTTGATTGGTCATGTGTTATACTATGAAATAATGCTTTTTTTCAAAATTAAAATATTCCATATTTTGGAATGAAACCCTTTAATTTCTATTATTTTTTTCAGTGTTGTGTATATGCACATTCAATCCAGGTTGCATTCACTGTCTCTTGATAAATGTTATTTGATAATAAATAGAATGGTCTTTCTGCCAAGTCATCGTTTGCAGATATATTTTCGTATATAGTGTGATCTCTACACAGACAATAATGTATCGATGGGGATTGTAATCCACAGTTCCGGGAAGTTACAGTTCCTCCGAGCGGATGACGTGGAACAATGTGACGTTGTAAAGAACCTGGTGGCCATTGTTCCAGGCGTAGAGGGCGCGGTCACGCGGGTTGTAGTCCAGCATGGAGATGTGCGAGTACTTGTTCTGGAAGGCAATGTCGATGTACTCGTAGGTGGAGGAGTTGGTGGAGTAGGCGTAGTAGACCTTGGTGCCGCCCGAGTAGCCGTTGGTGACGTAGAGCGTCCCGCAGATCATGAACGACTCACCGGCACTCCTCTTAGGGTGGTTGGTGGTCCAGCTCTTGATGATCTGCAGCGTGCTGGGGTTGAGCTTGCTGATGACGATGTTGCCGGCGTTCTGGTTGGTGGCGTACACGGCCCACAGGCCGCCCTCGTCCACCATTAGGTCGATGTCCGAGTGGCCGCCCCAGGCGTAGTGGTACGCGTTGTTGAAGCCGGCGTAGTCCAGCTGCCGGGACTTGCTGATGGAGGAGGTGCGGAAGTCGAACTTGATGATGACATGGCTCTGGAACTTGTTGAAGTAGATGGAGCCGTTGTAGACCACCTGTCCCGTGCCCGACCACGGGTGTGGCAGGCGGTGGGAGGTGAAGTTGTCCGACGTCATGAAGTCCTGCATGGACTTGTACTCGCGCACAAAGCGGTTGTTGTGGTAACCGTCCATGTACCAGACCTGACGACAAGAAACTCACATTATCTCCGTTCATCAGTTGCGCAATTTAATCAGGCCCAACATTCTCAAACCCAGCTGCAGCTGGAGTGGGGATGAAAGCCGCAGGGTGGTACGAGCCGGAGGCCCCCCGATGGGGACAGCGCCCATCATCCCAGATAAAAGCGTCTGGGTTTGACCCAGCTTCCTGTTGGCCCCTGGTGGTGGGCTCTTATCCCCCCGCAGCCGCTCGGGGGGCTCAAACGCTTCTTGGCATCTCAGCGGGGACGGAGGAACCTGAGTTCTCTCCCCCGCTACACCTGCTTCTGTGTGCTGCTGTGATTGACTCGCGAAATAAATCACATCAAGGAAGTGGGTCTCGACGGGCCCAGTGAGAAAAAATAGAAAAGAGCCAAAGTAAGGAAACGGAGAGATGAAAGGAAGTGTCTACTCCCATCAATTACACTCATTCTTCCTCCGCTGAGGTTTGATAACACAGCACTTCTTTTTTTTTTTCTTTTTGTTACGTGTTCTGATCAGTGTTAGTTTCAAAAAAAACATATTTGCTTAATATAATCTCAGTCGGGGGGTAACTCCTTATGGGTGCTGTGTGTAAGATTCAACTGAAGTCAACCATAAGTCCTCCTGAATGCTCAGAAGGGTGAGGGTGAGGGGATGGATATTACGTGCAACTTCACCTCTAGAGGTCACCAAATCTTACACACTGCACCTTTTGCACTGTATCATATATGGATGAAATGGCTTTGTGCAGGACGTCTCATAAAGGTGTCGCATATTTACACTCTACACCCAAACAAACCTCGGAGGGCTGCTTCCTGTTCAGACTCCATGGATTTTTCAGATTTAATGTTTCTTGGTAATGAAAGTGCAGGCACTTATCGAGCAGCAGGAGAGAATCAGATGCAATCAGCTGATTAAAAAGCCGGCAAGCAATTAACACACACGGTTAAGTTTCATTGCGATTCGTGACCTTGGATTGGACCAAATGTGTGTACACCATCATGTCTTATTGAATGGAGAGTGTGTAGGATTCAATGAAACCTAGTGGTGAGGGTGCACTGTGTTACAGAACGTACCCGCGTGTCTCCTTCCGGTGCCAGAGGATCCGTCATCCAGGATCCGAACCTGGACCCGGACGTCTTGATGGTGATGGGGTCGCTGATGCCCGTCAGTTTGCCACATGCTGCGGAAAGAGAGAGAGAGAGAGAGAAGGGAACATGTAGGGTGCAGGAATTCATCTCCATCGACTTTACATCCAACTGAGTTCGCCTTAGGGAGCTGTTGTTCTGCTTGTTGCTCCACCGCCCTCCCCATCCTCTTCCCCTCCTCCCCTCCTGTATGTACTGAACAGTACTTGCTTATCATTCCGTTCACACGTGCATGTGTCTGTTTTACTCTGGGTGAGAAAGTGAGAGGAAGCGGGGGAGTAAAGAGAAAGCAGAGGGGGAGCGGGGGGAGGTGGGAGGTTGGGGAGGCGTTGTTTTCTACCTCTGCCTTTGTGTTAATTAGTCTTGTGTGAGGTGTGAATGTGAATTTGACGAAAACCAACGTGCTGGGTGCTGGTGTCCCTCATGACACAGCTGGCACCTTAAAGCATCCTGACGGATTGGTGCATGCGGGCAGGGACCACAATTTTACCACTGCGGTACATCCAAAGGCCATGTTGTCAGGTGTGTGGCGGGGGGGTGTTGCACTTTTCGGTAAGACCATGCTCAATTAGCTGATTTTGATGTGTTAATTTCATCCCTATGGACCTAATGAATTGTCCAATTCTGCTGCATCCATTAACTGCTGGCTGCAGCACTCCCTCTCCTCTTCTTCCTTTATAACGCCCCACCCCCTGCCCCCGTCATTGCTCCACATAGCTGCAAAATGTCATTTGACTTCAGAGGCATTAAAACCCAGATTGTCTCGTTCCATCTTCTCTAACGTCTTTGGAAAATAATACTTTTTGTTTTGGACGCGCGCGGCGACATGTGTGGAGCTCATGTGGGCATCGCACCTCTGTGGCGAGTGAGAGACAAACACATGAGCAGAATTTACAATGTTTAGTCCAGGCATGTCAAACTGAGTTTGGGTCTCGGGCCGGATCCAGACCTTCTGATCTCAAGTAGGCCGGACCAGTCAAATAATGGCAAAATGTCAAATCAAAATCTTTAGCTT
>JAFBJT010108922.1:34415-45277 GCA_016785325.1 Chascanopsetta lugubris
ATCCATATTTACTCTCGAGTAGGAAGTGGCCTATATCAATATTGCATGGATAAAAAGTGTGTACTCAGCATTTAAATGTTAAAGTTCCTTGAGGATGAGTTCCTTCTTACTGTCATGATAATATGTTTAGTAAAATCATGGCCTTAAAAACTAATTTGAAACTGTCGGAACAAAGTCAAGTAGTCGGAAAATGATTGAGTACAATATATAGTTACAAAGTAAAAGTCAAATATCAATAACACAAGTTCATACTTTTTTGTGAATTGTGTGTGTGTGTGTGTGTGTGTTTGTGTGTGTGTGCGCGTGCGCGTGCGCGTGCGTGTGCGTGTGTGTGTGTGCAGTTCACCAGAGTTAACGTTAACCTAATCAGCAGTCCCACGAGTTATTATTAAATCCCAATTAACGTTTGAAATTCACGGCGGCTCGCGTTGCGTGGAAAAGTGATTCCTGTTGACTGGCGCTAATCACATGCCGTTCCCTTCAGAGCGGATGAATTGGCTAATTAGCCCGGGTTCAGGTCCCTGGAGTGCTCTGCTGTACAAACAACAGGGAAACACACTGCTGGGACAGAGGGACCTCTGTTTCCCCTCGCTTTCAACTCTGATGATCCCTATTTATAGCCTCAAACTAACTTAGTAAACACTTTCAGTGGAGTCAGTCAACTGTCTAATGCGCCGTTTCACCATTTGCCAGTGACACAGCCCCGTGCAGCGTGAACGCAGCACTAAAACCGTGACGCGCCGCTGCTCTGTTGAGATTTGCAGCCGTGGCAGACGCCGTCAGCGCCGGGTGTGCGCAGAGTTTGCGTTGCTGTTGCGCAGCCCCGGGGCCGGTTTGGTTAAATTAGGATTAGCATGCATACGCTTTTATTTGAACCTCCAAAGGCCCGGACTTTAAGCTACATTTTAAAGGTGCAGGATTTCTATAAAGTACCGCAACACTATTACATCCTGACATTTTCATGAATTTATACTCCCATAATGAATAATTCATATTTAATTATTTTTCCCATTGCCCTAAAATGAGCCCATGAATGTAGAGGAGGAGTGGGTCCTCTCCTCTCGTCAAAGTGGACGTACTAAACATTCTGCTGCATGTTCAGAAGGGTGAGGTGATGGATACAACATGCAACTCCACCTCGAGAGGTCACCAAATCGTACACACTGCACCTTTACGAGTGTATCATCACCTTCTATGACAGTTTTTTTATATTTTCATCAGAAACAGCTCGTGTCAAGGGAGGCCGCCATTTTGCACTACCATGTTTTTTGGGTTGTTTTTGTTTTTACCCTTGCCCAGAGTAAATCCCATGCACTATGCCCTAACTACTCATACATGGTGTCTTAAAGGTGCAGTGTGTAAGATTTGCTGACCTCTAGAGGTGAAGTTACATGTTGTATCCATCACCTCACCCTCACTCTTCAGTTGTCATTCAAACTCAAAAGATGTTTTAGTATGTCCACTCTGGGCTACTGTAAAAACATGGCGATGCCCGTAGAGAGGACCCTGTGTATATCGTTTTTATCGACACACAGATGTGACAAGAATTCACAGAAGTCTTACACACTGCACCTTTAACTGAGTTGTCAGCTTACTGTCAAATACAAAAACCGCTTAAATACAAACACAAAAATAAACAATAATAATCATAATCATAATGACGATAATCATCATTGTACCAAAGCCCTCTGTGCGAATCATAGGCCTCAACCATAGACACATCATAGGCAAGATCTTAGCCACAACTCTTCATCATCACAGCACTTCAACCCTCTGGATCAGAGGCCTCAAACACAGGGCCTCAAATCTGGGTGGATGTGGCCCCTGGACTCAAACCACTTTGACACCTCTTCTTTAGACCAACCACACAGAAGGAAAGGTGAACAATCCACTACACACACTCACTACCAGCACCACTTATACTCTCTATACCTTCTACAGCCCCTCCTCACCATCATCATCATCATCATCATCATCATCATCATCATCATCATCATCATAACAGTACTCATGTGACGATGACATGACAAAGACATGTCCTCATACTCAGATAAATGAAATAGGAACTGTTGTACTACCGCAGATTGTTTGGGATTAAAGCCAAAGTAAAGACAAAACATATAAAGCTCGCGCAGACGATGATCTTGTTACGCCCCCGTCAAATCGTTACTGATTGGTCGTGCCGTCACGGGTCGACTCTGAGGCAACAACATGATGATGGGGAGGAAACAACAGGGACTCATGAATGGATAATGCGGCCGTGACCGCATTACGACAGTAGCGCGCCACCTCTCCTCTCTGAGGAATCCACGAGTTCAGATTGTAGATGGAGTGTCTCTCATGTGACTGCGGACGTGTCCTCGCCGGTCAGCTGATGCGTCTCTGTTATCAACAATATGTTGTTTGTCACAACGAGCGGCCATTTTGACTTGTCGGCATCAGGAACCTTGGGTTTGTTCTCCTTCACTGTAAAGGTGAAGGTCCACTCAGTGCGAGTGGACCTTCAGCAATAGAGTAGAATACAATATTTTTATTTTCATTTATATTTATATTTATATTCATATTCATATTCATATTTTTATTTTTATTTTTATTTTTATTTTTATTTTTATTTTTATATTTATTTTTATTTTTATTTTTATTTCTATTTTTATTTTTATTTTTATTTATATTTTTATTTTTATTTTCATTTTCAATTTAATCTTAATTGTAATTGTAATTGTAATTTATGGACAATAGCAATAGGTTCTCATGTGTTTGGAAGGGCGGGTTGAGGCGATTCCTTTTCATCTGCACCGTACATCACCACTAGATGTCACTAAATTCTACACACTGCGCCTTTAAGTTTGAGTCCAGTCACAGTATAATACACTGGATCATACTTTGTATCAACACTAACTTTGTAAAGTGTAAAACAATTTGACACAAGTCCATTTCTCGAATGCAGGCAAAAAAACATATAGTGCAATTCCATCTTTCCACCAACAGGGGGGTTGTTGATTGTTCCACTGAGTCGAGCCGATTGTCCACCTTCACAGGAGAACAGGACGAGGAGGCTTTTCAAAGGACCAGTGGAGTGGAACAAAGAGGAAAATGTGATTCAAATGTGGCATTTACATATTTTTCTTTGACTCGTGAAACGTTGAGTTACGAACGAGCCACAAAGTTATTTCTACGATCGCGCGCTGCCCAACACTCAACCCGCTCACATCACCTTCATTATGTCTCTTATTTGGAAAACATTTCCCATCTGATTGAGGAAATGGAAAAATCTGTCATCAAATCTAACTTGGTCCTGCCTGAATACATTCACACACTCGAGAAAGGTCCCAAACACAAACTTCCTTTTTTTTTCTCTTTCTCGTATGCGTGTCCGTGCTCGGGAAGCTCTCGATGACCTGACAGATAAAGACCGTGTCTTTAATGGCACTGCCTTCTATTATCAGCCCTTGATTGCCGAAAAACACTTGAGGGACTTTGTGTCCGCAGAGTTTGACATACCGTACCTTTATTTCCTCTACAGGAGGATTTCCTTCTCACGCGCCCTGCCGTATAAATACTGAAATACGACTCCCCCGTAATTGGTCATTGTCTACAAACAAGCTCTCCAAATGGTCGCATGACGGTGGCCTGACCTGGGAAAGCTCCGCCCCCCTCAGCGAGAAAAAAAAAACAAAGGTAAATATAAAGAGGCGGACAGTTACATCCTCGGCCGACACGTGCGCACTTCTTGTCCTGACCTGTTGGCGGTCCAACGCAGTTATTTGCATAACAGCTTTAAAGGTGCAGTGTGCAGAGTTGAATAATATCAGTGATGGAATCGCATGGTGCAGCTGAATACAAGTCACTTTACCTTTACTTTTTATACATGTAGGAGTCTATGTCAGAAGGTTGTCCATTTTGGGCTATTTAAAAAAAATAAAGAAATAAATCAAAATGGCAGCCTCCATACGGAGGAGCCTTGACTAATGTAAACCATAATATTTATTAGTTCTGTATATAAAGATGGACGTACTGTCCGTGATGCCTCCCTTAGGTTTCTGCCCAGTGCTCATGAGGCTCTTAGTGGGCAGTTCACTGGCAAGTTCACTTGTAACTCCTCCTACTTCCTGGTTCATCCAAAAACAGACCAAGAGGCGGAGCACATGTAGACCGTTTTAAACATGGGGGTCTATGGGGAGTGACCTGCTTTTGGAGCCAGCCTCAAGTGGCCACTCTGTGAACTGCCAAGTTTTTCCGCTTCTGTATCGGCCTCATCCGTCAGCCCTGGAAGTCGCCACTTGATGTAAACATGAAGACAATGATCAGGTGACTGTCTGATCATAAAAACAATGTAATCATAGAAATGGATATGTAAATAATTTCACCTGCATCAAAGGTGAACTTTGAAACCTTTAACCTACTAAACAAAATCCATTCATGTTTTCCAGCAAAGTGAATGGGAAGGGAAGGGAAGCCTCTATTTGTTATTTGTTTGGTGACGCGCATTCTTGCTTTTTGTTTATTTATTGCACACTTACACAACTAAGTAAGAAACAAAGGAGCGGAGCCGCATTAATTTCCCTCCTGAGACTTTCTACCTCTCACCAGCAGGATCGCTACAATCGGGGGAAACTTGTGTTTTACACAGGAAATGTTTTTGTTTATGATGAAATCCGAGGCTTTGACAACATGCTGCTTTTGCAGTGAAACAAAGATTACTGGCACATCTTTTGCCGCCTTTAAGGATGTCGAGCGGCCGCAGAAAACAATGCTGCAGAGGGGATGTGCCGTTGTACCTAAGTGTTATCTGTACAGGATGGGATGGAGGTGGGGCACAGGAGCCTTTCCCCTCGTCTTCAGTGCCACACGGTCAAGGTCAGGAAAAAATTTCCATGAAGCGACCTTCCATATTTAGGCACTGCCAACAAAAATATATTGACTCATATTGAATATGAGTAATGTATTAGAAAATACACCTTATGTATTTAAAGGGGCAACACGTATTTGACAGTGAAGGAGCCTTCCCTCCATGTCACAATCATTTACCTCATTTTTCAGACTCGGAACTAAAATGTATTGACAAATTAATATTGTGATATATATGAAAATACATGTTGACATACTGAATTATATGTCAACATATGTGTGTTATGTCTATGTTAATATAGCTTTTGTTCTTCAGGCATATATTGCAAAATAGAAAAAACTGAATTGAATTGAGGTAATGACACATAATATAAAACATGTGTTAAAAATATCAGTAGATAATTGTTTTGTTTGCCCACAAAAAGTAAGTGACAAAGGGTGAGTGCACCTCACTGTTTCCTTACAAACATGTCGGAGAATCTATCGTAACCTTCAGTTATCACTGGCACTTCAAAGATATTTACTACAGTCAAAACATGGCGGCCTCCACAGAGGGGACCTGCTCCCAAAGTTAATATAAAGGGCCGAATTCTTCATTAATAAAAAAAAACTTCACCAATGAAACACTAAGAATCCATTTCTGCCTATAGGAATGCAAATAATTTTCACCTCAATCTCACACACTGCGCCTTTAATTTCTCCCTGTACAGCATTTGATGATTTGCTACTTTCTCAGTCTTTTCGAAGCACGTGTCGGAGCCTGACCCTGCATCATGTATTGCCGTGATTTGTTTACTGTAACCTCAGTGAATCTTGTGGCTTCAGGTTGTGCCGTCACCACTTAATGAGTGAGGCTGAGCAGGGAGCAGGCCTCCTCTCACTGTGCCTAATGCACAATGCATATATTGTTACATAACCCTGCCCTGCAGCCTGGGGACCGCAGGGCTAATCGGGGTCGCCGTGCAAAAAGAAGAAAAAAAACAAAACAACCCTCGACCCGATCAGCACTTTGAGACGTCTTCAGATTATTATTCCCGTGGTGGTGGTAATCAGCGGGATTCCTCCGAAGCGGTGGCGTGGTGCGACAGCGGTGCCCTCGCCTTGAAAATTCTTAAAGGAGCACTTTGCCATGTCAGGAACAATGAGCCGCTGTCTCCTGTTACAAAACATGTTGGTGAATGGTGGGAAATGAACCACGCCCATTGGGACAAAGGAATTTCGATGGTCACTCCATCACTTCACCAGTGCTGAGTAAATAAACGGCAGTGTTGCCATGAGAAAACATACAACACAAAGACTGACTAAGAAATACGGAGGCATGTGAAGGAATGTTTAAAGGTGCAGTGTGTAAAATGTCAGGATTTTTTGAATTCCCATTAGCAGAATTGGATAATTATGATTATATTTGATTGTACTGATGTAAAGTCATATCAAAGTTCTGTTTTGATGCACATTTGAGGTCGTGGGTCCCGGCAACGGGCGGCGCCATGTTTGTACAGTAGCCCAGAATGGACAAACTCAATTTTTTGAGTTTTAATGATGAGTGAATCATAAGATTCCCAATGATTTTAATGCTGAACATGTAAATAATCATAATCAGCAGGTTGCAGTACCACCATTTCGCCACTCTGTCTTTTTTTTGTGCCTGAAATCTTTGCGCACTTTCTACACTCCATTACTCTCATAGCAGTGCCTCTTCACGGTGGCAGCCATGTTTCATGACAATATTTGTACAGTAGCCACGAACGGACACACTTTTAATGAGGGATAATCACTGAATCCTAAACCCTGTATCTTTAACTTACAATACAGTTTTCGTATCGGACACTCGATCACATGGGAATTGCTACATTTCAAAATAAACATCACAAGGACACAAAAGAGGTGAATGCAGTTCCACTCTTTACCAGTAGGGCGTGCAGTTATTTGGAGTTTCATTTAGATAAGTAGATTGCCGAAATGAGGAAATCATGAAAGAGTGGCAGTCAAACAATGTGGACCATGTGGAGCCTCACATCCTCCCTGTCATGACTTCACCTCAGTCTGTTGCAGTTGAAGTTGAAGTTGGTCGGTTGGTTGATGTTGGTCGGTGCATGTCACGACTTATTCAGCGCGTCTGCCTCCGTCACACTTTGTTACCTCCGCCGACAGGTTATGTTTTCATCGCCATTCCTCTGTCAGCAGCCGGACTGTTACTCAAAACTACAAAACGCATCTCCCAGTGATTTAGTCGAGGGGTGTGTTGTGACCTAAGTGAGAACCCATTACCGCTTGGAACAGATCCAACTTTTTTTTCTCTCTCTCTTTTTTTAACTTTCTGGAGCATAGTGAAATGCAAAGAAAGCCCCCAGGGATAAGGAAACCTCAGTCAAGCTGGAAACCTTTGTTTGTCAGCACCTTATTCATACTAGTTACTTCCTTGCTGTTGAACATAGAATGTATTTAAAGATGGACGTAGGGTCCCTTCCTGCAGAGTGCTCCTGAGGCTCGTAGTGGGCGGTTCACTCACCACCATCTTGGCGACACCGACTTCCTGGTTCATCCAAAAAAAGGCAAAGAGGCGGAGCTCAGGAAGAGCCATAAGGGCGCGCTAAGGTCGTGCCAGGTCGGCCCAGGTGTCACTCAAGAGGCCACGCCCCTTAATCATGCAGAACTCACTTCTAAAGTTGACCATTGTAACATGGGAGTCTATGGAGATTGACTCGCTTTTCGAGCAAGCCTCAAGTGGCCACCTAGTGAACTGCAGGTTTCCACGCAAGCACATACAGGTGCTGCTGTTTCAGAGCTAGCTAGCTAGCTGACGCAGCCACTAGCACTCGGCTCCGCAGGCTTTAAGTGAGCGCACATGTCGTATGTGTCACATCAACGTCACTTTCACATAGAGACGTGAACAGGGTCACATCACTGACCACAGACCGACAGCGGCAACCGAGTATGTCGGGAATGTCCCTCATTTATTTATTTGCTTTCCCCTAGTTGGTATGTAACTGTGATTTAAAGTTTAGAGTGGTGATTCTCAACTGGTGGGTCGCGACCCAAACGTTTTCAGCCTTTGAAAATGTAAAGTTGAGGGAAAAGATCCTGCGCTTTTATTTTGACGAGGCTTTTTTAATCCATCAGAGTGCCGTCTATTCACGCTCCTCAGCGATGATACCCTGTAACGTTGCATTTTCTTATCGTGATCATCAATTACCGCGTTTTGGGTTTTATTCGAAATGCAGCTAATAGAGTGTTAAAGTGAATATCTATCTCTCCAGCATCGCCACCTGCTGGTGGCTTTTTTGTTTATCATCAAACTCGTGATATTCTGAACTACCTCCGGCTCGAACTGCGCCATCTATTCCTCAAACACGTTTGAGACGTTGATAACGTTCCTGGATTGGGGTCGCGGCTCGTCACCGAGGGCTGACGGTGGGTCCCGAACCCAGACCAGTGGAGAACCACCGGTTTGACCAAAGCGTGTATACGGCTGCTTTGCAGGACAGTGGTGAGATTACAGGACGTGTAGATCTCGTTACCCAACGAAAGTTTCCTTTGTGTGCGACAGCGCGCTGAGTTCTTGTGCTCGCCCTCATCCTCTCCCGGGAGAGCGAGGAATGAATTGATTCGCGGGAGACATTCACGGCGGCGTTCTCCTCCCACGGCGCTCGATGGCTCCGTTTGCATTCATCACCTCCAGTGAAAAGGTCTGCCACTCCCGCCGGAGTCTCCCCACTCCCACAGCCAGGCCTGTATATCTGTCCGTGGCCTCACAAAAGCCCTTCAAAGCCTCGGCCCCGGAGAAACGCCATGAGTCAATGTCCCGTACCAGGCTCCGCCGTCATCGCGGCCCTGCAGGGGTGGAGGACACCACTTACCGTGTCGGGCGGTATTTACAGAAAGCCCTAATGATGTTTCTGTTGTGCTGATGTCAGGAGGGAGCTGCAGAAAGGGAGGACACATGAGGGAAAGCAACTGGCTGCTTTTGTTTTTTTTTTCCCATCCTGCGTAAAGAAGATACGTCGACTCCCGAAGTTTATTTACACACAAAAACAAACGCTGCCTTGATCTTTGCTTCGTTACAGTGCAGTCTGGAGATAAACTGGCTTAGACGCATTGAGAGTCAACCTCGACCTTTGACCTTTTCTGATACAGAGTTGGTTGAATTTTCCAGACGACGCAAACCTGAACGTGTAAAGCTGAGGCATAACAATATCTATTGTTGTTAAATGATACAGTAATAATTGTCCTCTGCTGGAGCTGCTGATAATGATGATAATAATAATAATAATAATAATAATAATAATGATAATAATACTAGCAACAATAATAATACTAATAATAGTAACAATAACAATAATACTTTCTAAATGTATTAATTGTTGACTATATTGCCCCAGAATGAACTTGCTATGTTTATTGTTTACATCAGCAGCTCCTCTCCAAGATGGCCGCCATGTTGCACCACCATGTTTTACAGTGGCCCACAATGGACAAACCACACAGCTATTGAGTTTTAATTGAATAATTGAAGGCTGCCATAGGTTTGAGATGCAGTGACCTCTGGATGTCACTACATCCTCCATTCAAGAATTCATAGTGTATCACTTTATCACTTTCACATAGACAGAATGATCCTTTGTGTAAATACAACAGCGTGTTCCTCCCCCATGTTAGTGGATGAGACACAGTCAAGTCAAAGTGCATGTTTAACCCAGAGATCTGCAGGTGTGCAGATGATTGGTTGAACATGAGAGTGGGCGGGACTTCAGTGCCACCCATTCCACACGACTACATTGATTACATTGATAAACGGTAGATTTGTATAGAATGCCATTTACTCTGGACGACAGTTACCGTGTCGTGTTTACAAGTTCACTGTTGATTGGATCTGGAGACATCTGGCTTTAAAAAAAAAAAAGGGGGCGGGGCCTGAGGGGGTCTATGGGACGACACTCGTGTGATAATGTAAACATAAACCCAAAGCAGAGCTGCAACTGTAGGAGCCGGCGCTGTGACTCAGAACACACAGTGAGTCACTGTGCACATGGTGTCACGTGTACACGCTGTTTACATGTGAGGCCTCACCTGCACAGCTGACAGTCAGAGTCAATCCAGCAGTCCCACGTCCAACGGGATCGACTGAAAGTGTGTCAGCGCAGCTTCGGTAAACAGTCTGTACTTGAACCACTCTTCTCCCAGTGATACTTACACCTGCGGCTGAGTTTACATTCAGCCTGTCGCTCAAACAGACACACGGAGCGACTATCTGCAGCACTGGAATCGCACCACTCGCCTTAAAGTTGCAGTGTGTAGGATTGAGTGACTTCCAGTGGCGAACTTTGCGCGTCGCCCTCCTCGGAACCTCAGAACCACGGAGAGAACCCATGACAGCCTGCAGTTATTGTTATTGGCGCAACGTTGTGGTGCGACATGGCGGCCTCCTTAGAGAAAAGCTGCTCCTGCTCCTAAACATTAAAGGTGCAGTGTGTACGATTTGGTGACGTCTAGAAATATGAAAAAAAACACAAAAAAACAATACAGCTATGCAGCTACAACGCAGCTGTGTAAACTAAGTCGAGATAGGAACGATCTCTTCATCTCCAACGCTGCACACTGCACCTTTATCTGGTTCACATCGTAAAGCTCACATGGCTTTACACATTTCGCAAATGCCCCCAGACATCAATGGAACTCTCTCTTTCCCAAATTCGTGAATGAAGGCGTTTGTGAGAAAGTAAAAGAGCTGAACGACTTCCACACGTGGTCAACGTGGCAGCCACTAAACTACTGGTCTACACTTTATTATTTATCATTTTATTTTGTACATTTTATGCAGGAGTGTTTCACAGATGATTGACCCTGGGCATAATAGTCTTGTTGTTGGAGTGTTGATGACTGTCGGCCTTATGATCTGCATCAGCCCTCCTCTGTGGAGACAGTGGAGTTCCTGTGGTCGGCTTTGTTCAGGCCTTCGACGCTGCTGTTTCTTCAGCGTCCAGCGGAAAAAAAAAAAAAAAAAAAATGTCTGTGTC
>JAFBJT010108923.1:0-10250 GCA_016785325.1 Chascanopsetta lugubris
TAAAAAAAAATCTCATGTGCATCACATTCACATGCAGCCGCTGTGAGGAGGTGATAAAGGGACATTGCAAAGAAGAAAGTGTCCCAGTGTGAATCGTCACGGGTTAAATGGTGCTGATGCGTAATGGGGGGGTGGGGGTGGGGGCGGGGGGGATACATTCAGCAGCACTGCTCTGGATTGAAGAAATGAGACATGTACTCACGCATTTTCTGGAATAAATGGAACCGAGGTTGCGGGTGAGATGAGCAGCAGCAGCAGCAGCAGCAGCAGCAGCAGCAGGGCCCCGGTCCCCGCGTCCACGATGAGCGGCTCCGTGACCGTGGCGCAAATCTCCATGCATGTGAAAAGAAGAGGGGGGGACCGGGGGGAGGAGGGGGAGGAGGGGGGGGGAGGAGGCTGCTGCAGTCCGCGTCTCCTCCACCGATCACCGCGCCGAGCATGCGGGGAGGAGAGGTGCGTGGATGTGCGGTGCCGCCACCACCATTCCAGAGGAGTGGAGGGGGGGAGGAGGGGGAGGAGGGGGGAGGGGGAGGGGGGTGATGGAAGGAGCCACGGATGACCGGCAGCAGCAGTGGAGGAGGAGGAACCCGGAGATATTCCTCTGGACCGAGGAGGAGGAGGATGGATCCTGCAGAGTTGAGGGGGATGAAGTCTGCACAGGCCCCCCGCTCCCCCCGCTCCCCCCGCTCCCCCACGACCAGTGTCCAAAATCACTCCCACTCGTGGTTTCCACACCAAAAAGAATGAGGGAAAAAAATTCAAAAAATGTAAAAATTAAAAAATCCCCAAAATATCAATGAGACAAAGCGAGAAAAGGAAAAGTGGCGCTAAATCTCCCGCTTTCGCGGTTTGCCTGTGATCTCCCGCGCGTCATTGTCTTTGAAGTGAGGATCCGTGCGCGCACATGACAATTAGCTGTTGCCTATTTACGGCATTGATGCTGATAAGGTCAGTGCAGGAGAGGAAGAGGAGGAGGAGGAGGAGGAGGAGGAGGAGGGGGAGGAGGAGGAGGAGGAGGGGGGGGGGCGGTGCAAGAGAAGAGTCCTATTTATAAAAATCACAGAATAAAAGAACCTGTTCAGGATTATTGGGCAGGATGAAAGAAACCCCACGTCCCGCCGCAGACGGACACGCGCGTCTCACGCATCGTGGTTAGTCACAGGCTGCGGAGCAGATGGTGCGTGGCGTTTTCCACGAAGAAGAAGAAGAGGAGGAGGAAGAAGAAGAAGAAGAAGAAAGGATCCACGTTAGTGATGACAGAAGCGCGGGTTATTGGGGATCATTCCGCGTGTCATGGTGCGCGTGCGTGCGTGCGTGTCCGTGCGCGGCGAAGGAAGAGAGATGGAAAGCGGCCACCGGCTCCTGACGGCTCCCCGCGCTCTGCAGTCCATGCGTGGAATCGCGAGCGTGGAAGGAAAAAATCTGCGCGTGCACGCACCCCCTTCTCTCTCTCTCTCTCTCTCTCTCTCGCTCTCTCTCCCTGTGCAACGTGTGCGCGCGTGAACGTGAAGTGAGTGAGTGAGTGTTGTGTCAGGCAGGTGCGCGCGCGTGTGGGCGTGAGCGTGTTCCCAGTCCCACCCGTGGGTCCACTTTGATGGTGACCACTCTGCCCACGGTGCCTCCCCCATCTGCGCGTGCACGCGCGCGAGCACGAGCAGTGGCTCGTTAATTATCCGGGATCAATCGATCGCGTTAACGCGTTAAGCCCCACATCTCATGTCAGTGAGTGTGTGAGTGTGCGCGGGCGTGTGAGACGGTGCGCGTGCACGTGTGATTCGGTTGTTGATGAGCTATGGTTGCCACCTACAGGCGTCAGTCTCCATTCAGGCACACACACACACACACACACACACACACACACACACACACACACACACACACACACATGCAACATGTAGAGTCCTCTACATTAAAGGTGCAGTGTGTACATTTTAAATGACAATGTATCCATTTCTATTGCACATATATATGCAAATATATGCAAATTACTCGGTTGTTGTTATGAGCCTTCAACACTTAAATGTATGAATATTGTTGTTGTTTGTATATATTTTCACCAGGAGTTGGTTTCCATTCCACGGAGGCCGCCATGTTGCCCCACCATGTATTTACAGTAGCCCAGTATGGACATCACTTTAGCTTTAAAGGTGCAGCACGGCAAAGTATTTAAAGGTACACATCCTATATGCATTGTACAGAGGACTGGTGGACTAGCTCGAGGGATAGCTTGTTAGCTTGTGTTGAAATGTGGGTCACTTCCTGTTTGGGGTGGAACGCCGAGCTCCTGCCCTGATGTATATATGATTTCAATCTTGCATATGGAACCTTTAAATATGTTAATTGTTGTCGTTTGCAAAGACCGAAGCCTTTATGTTTACATCTGGAGCAGCTCCTCTCCACCAGAGGGCGCCATGTTGCTACCCCCATGTTTAAACACCTGTAGAGTTTGAGTGACAACTCTTTACATACGGACATGTTCATTAATTCATAATCACCCAAATCTTTCCTCATTACCCTTAAATGAGCCCATTAATTTATACTTACATGAGGAGTGGCTCCTCTCTACGGGGGCGGCCATGTTTTTACAGTAGTAAACCACAGGTTCTCCTCATGTTCAGAGGAGTGAGGGTGAGGTGATGATACAACATCACTTTATCTGTAGAGGTCACCACATCTGACACACTGCACCTTTAAAACCAGGAGTCCATTCAGCCTGCAGGTCATGTGACTGTATCACAAAGGCAGTATTTCACCCAGCGGGTGCAGTTCAAGTCATAGTTTGAGTTTGAATGATAATTGAAGGCAAACCTTACACACTGCACCTTTAACAGCAGGGACACATTGATTCACTTCCTGTTACATGTTCACAATATGTCCCCTCACCTGCTATTTTCAATCAGCGCGTTGATTCACGGTCAATTGGAGACGGTGAGGAAACGGACAAAGGTTACCAAGGCAACCTGTGCACACGGCCACTTACCACATTCCCGCTATACCACCGATGGTCATTTCGACAGAATCTCATTCGCCGCCATACGTAGAGAGGTGGTTGGTTCCAGGAAAGGGAGGGAGGGATGGATGGAGGGATGGATGGATGGAGGGATGGAGGGGGGGAGGGATGGAGACTCTGGTGACCTGCAGATGGACGAGTGAGATCTGAGACTCACTCATAACGGAAATGTCTGACTCGTTGTTTTGATCCCACAATGGGACAGAATATGAAATCAGAGTTATACTCTGAGTGATCCTCTGACCTATACTCTGAGTGATCCTCTGACTTATACTCTGAGTGATCCTCTGACTTATACTCTGAGTGATCCTCTGACTTATACTCTGAGTGATC
Organism: Chascanopsetta lugubris; assembly: GCA_016785325.1. Taxonomy (NCBI): domain Eukaryota; kingdom Metazoa; phylum Chordata; class Actinopteri; order Pleuronectiformes; family Bothidae; genus Chascanopsetta; species Chascanopsetta lugubris. Next base: position 3,344 of record JAFBJT010108923.1, read on the forward strand.
CTCTGACTTATACTGAGTGATCCTCTGATTTATACTCTGACTTATACTCTGAGTGATACCCTGACTTATACTCTGAGTGATACTCTGACTTATACTCAGAGTGATACTCTGTAGTCAGTGATCACAGTCGACCTGTGGAGCAGCAGCAGGAAACAGTTTGGACGGATGCTCGGAATAACAAGGCGGAGCTGATGCGATGAGTCGCTCAACCGTCGGAGGACAAAAGCCAGGTGATTCGCTGTCACCTGATCTCCACACGAGCTCTGATGATGGAGTCTGGACCGACGCGTGAGAGCGAACGCTGGTTACTGTTAGCATCAAATCAACATAACATAAACATACAACATAACAAAACATACTCTATGTTTTTTACTTTGAATCAGAATCATGGTCAGGTGTCATCTGTGTCAGCCAGGGGGCGCTGTGATGCCTGGCCTCAATCTGTTTTTAAACCCCTGCTCACTATGACGTCATAGTGCCCCGGACGCACATATATGGTCATTTGTTCCACACCACAGATTGTAAATAAAGATGGATGTAGCGTCCGTGACGTCACCCATTGTTTTCTGCAGAGTGCGTATGAGGCTGGTCATAAGCAGGTCACTTGTCTAACTCCTCCCACTTCCTGGTTCATCCACAATTGGGCTAAGGGGCAGAGCACTGGCAAGCTGGGGTGGGCCCATGGCGCTCTCGCAGCATCCACGAGGTGTCACTCAAGAGGCCGCGCCCCTTAATTATGCATAATTTCAATGATGGATAGAATAAAAATAAGCCCCGCCCCCATTTCAGGAAAACATGTGACTGATTGAGACCAAAACTGTAGTTTGTACCAGACTTTCAACACGTTTCATTCACCTCTGAAGTTGATCATTTTAACGTGGGAGTCTGTGGGGCCTCAAGTGGCCAAACTGTGAACTGCACGTTCTTCCTCTTCTGTATTGATGTCATCAGGTGGCTACTCGCTTCTGACAGGTTAGGGTTTATAGTCAGGTATAAAGGAGGAAAGTCCTGAATTCCACTCATGCAGGAAATTAATTTGAATCTTTTCAGCTCTGAAGTTAAATAAATCAAAATCAGCCTCAGATTTAATTCTTCACCAAATTGAATTATTCTCTCTGACCTTGTTCCTGTGTTTCACGTTGACGTAAACCGACATGTCGTGATTCAAAGAAAATTCAGCCCACAGAGTTTGAACGACGACAAACAGCGGCAGAGTTGAGTTCCTCAGACCGCTCTCTGACAGTTTGGGGAAATCTCATTTCTGAGGCTCCGCCCACTCACACTTTTTCATCCCAGCTGTCGATACACCTGTCAGAGCCACAGCGCCTCGTTATCAACACCTTTAAAAAGTCATGCGTCTCTGTTGTGATGTGTTGTCGACACAAACGCTGGTTAAGGGAAAATTAAAGGTGCGGAAGGCAACTTTTGGTGGTCTTCATGTGACATGGCTCATGTTGCCTTTGATCCTGACGCCTAGCAACAAGTGCATCGTGATGGATTCCACAAACTAATTGCCAACAACCTGTTGTCTCTCCTACATGTGTAGTGGCTTGTTCCAGTCGAGGATCGATGACACTTCATGTCACGGCCACAGGGGTCACTGTCGAGCTCCCTCTTTGGAAACTTCCCTGATTCTCCCTGGAAGCAACATCCAACATCAAAGGTAGGATCAGTCATTCTTTTTTTTCTCTAAGTGGTTAAAGCAGTCGCCCTTGGAAACGGTTCAGTTTTTGTTTTTGGTCGTCTGATGTTCCGTGAGAAAATCTCAAGACGCCACCGTATCAAATCCGTCTTCTTTCCGCATTTTGTCCTTAACAGTGACGCCATAGCCCCGCCCCCCTTCAACCCGTATGCGCTAACCCACCAACAACAACAATAGCAACAGCAACAATGGCGGATTACTATTCTTCTTCTTCTTCTCCTTCTCATACCTCTTCTTCTTGTGTTTGTTTACATGGTAAGAGTTTGCTGCTCGTGCTCCGTGTCTCCTCCTCTGTCTTTGGTGTCGTTCTGTGGCCGCGTTACAGCGCCACTCACAGGCCTGGAGGTTGTACTGCAGCAGTCTCGGTCGTTTCATGCGGACAACTACATTTCTCGACACGATGCCGTGTTTACAGATTATGTTTTGAAATGGAAGAGGCTTGTCTTTGTCTCGGTGTTGACAAGGGGCCTGGAACTCTGTGGAATCAGCCTTTACCTGTGTGTTCTGGCTCGTTTGTTCAAATCAGTTAAGCTCCAGTTTCCCCTCGTGTGCTTCAGCTGTGAATCAGAGGAAATCTGGTCTCATTACCTCTGTCTCAGATCAGGTCCACACCTCTGGACATGTCCGCTGTCTCTCCTATGTGTCGGACTTTCATTCGACGTAATCTTCCTCAACGTGGCCCCGATGCTAATGTGCGCTAACGGTTATGTAAGAACCTTCACAGTCGCCTGCGCTCGCTACAAACGCCGCAGATACATTTGATATATTTCCTGTTATCAGCAGTTTATTCCCCGCTTTGATGAAACATGAATTTTAATTCCTGGAGATCCCCTGAGCAGGAGAAATAAAATTAAAAATAAGAAGTGCAGAGGGGGGGGGCAGACACACACACACACACACACACACACACACACACACACACACACACACACATACTGTAAAAGAAAGCCTCAGCAGATCTGCAGGATCCAATCAATGTCAAACCACATGCTGCTTCCACAACAACATGCTCCCTCATTATGTTGTTTCTCATGAACGGACAACATCAACATCAACATGCTTTTAGCCCACCACTTTATATTTCTGCTTCCTGGATCTCCAGGCTCCACGGGTGGTGGTGCCCCCCCTCCCTCCCCCCCCCTCCCCACCCACATGCAGAGATTGAGGAATGTGTGACAGCCTGTCACTTTTCTGAGATGGATGGAACAAGCATGAAGGGAAAGAAGCTTCTTCGCACTTTTGTTCCCGAGCATCATTTCTCCGCTCCTGCAGGATTCCTCGAGCCGGACTGACGGATGTAAACACGCAGACCAGCCGTTGTTTGCTCTTGGGGCTTTTACGCCCGAAAGCCAAATATAGCTCCTCTCCGACGCCCGATCAGAAATACTGTACGTCAAACCTGCAAACACAGGCAGATGGCGCCTCCGTGAAGAACCCTCACATCAACGCTGCTTTAAAAGATGGAAAATAAGAGGGAATATTAAAAGTTTAAAGCGTCTTCGGGGAGGACGGAGGATCTTTCCTTTTGACTTATTCACACGTCGTCCGTCTTTAAAGTCTGTCAAACAAATTGAAGGACACTGATGGGAACAGCCAAGTGTTTAACAAATGATAGGCTGAGATGGTTTCAGTCGATTCCCGTTTCATCCGCACATTCTGCTCCGTCGCCACAGATTTGGCCTCTATATCTCTTTCTTTCTTTCTTTTTTTCTGTGTGTGTGTGTGTGTGAGAGAGAGAGAGAGAGAGAGAGAGAGAGAGAGAGAGAGACGCTTCCCCGTTCTCTCTCCATCAGGGAGCGTTGGATGGGGATGATGTGGTGGAGCTCGTGTCCCAGACTTGCTTTCTGGGACAAACTTCAAGAAGCTGCAGCGGCGTTAAAAAAAAAGTCTGGAAAAAAGATGTGAGGGGGAAATATGGCAGAGAGAGAGAGAGAGAGAGAGAGAGAGAGGGAGAGAGAGAGGGAGAGAGAGGATCCACTAACATTACGGAGTCTCTTCAATTATTCAAATGGCCGCTGTCCCTCTGCACTTGTACTCGCTGCTCGGTTTGAATATTAAAATGGCCGCCCCCAAAGAGACAGGTATCCAGGAGATGAGGCCCATGAAGAGAGCTGAGGCTGAGGGGGCTTGACTCTGCACATCCCCAGTCCATGAGCAAAGGGGGTGGGGGGGGGGGATAGGGGGGTATTCCCATCACGTTTGGCCCAAATTCCATTAAAGACGGACGGACTGACGTTATCAGCATCGAGGAGAGCGAGTCGTACTTTGATCCGGCGACAGGAGACGCCCCCCCCCCTCCCCCCCCCCCCCGTGAGGGGCTGAGGGCGGAGTGACAGAGGTCGACCCGGTCCGACACAGTCCCATGAGATTCTGTGGGATGATCGGGACCCTCAGGGATCAGGGCTGATTCACGTCCTCAACACGTCAACGGAGCGAAAATGTTGTTTTGTCCTCGGTCTAAATTCAAAAATATTGAAAAACCTTTTGATATCTTAAACAAACATCTTGAATTAGCCTGTATATCTTTATAAAAGCCCCGCCCCCCCTCTCAGAAAGCTCTCCTTCTCCTGATTGGCTGATTTCTGGAAGCCCCGCCCTCACATCATTGTGCATGAGCAAGTAGAACCGCGTCCCTTCGCTTGGTGGGTGTGATCAAGTCCCTGGGCCGAATGACCATATATGGACATGTGGGACACTATGATGTCATAGTGAGCCGGGATTGGAACAACAGTATGAAATGAGGCATCACTCACCTGTATCTTCAGACCGTGGTGTGAGGGAGTGAGAGCGCCCCCATGCTGTGACACGTCGCAGAAAAACCCAGCGGAGCCTCCGAGACGTCTGCATTTATTGAGTATTTTCATTTTATTTTGTAGTATTCAGTGATCACAGAGAGCGGCGTGGGAGGATGAACCCTAATGGACCGTGTTTCCTCTCATTACAGCAGTTCCAGATAATTGAAGTGCCGTTTCTGTGAATGCATATTACACTAAAGCCCCTTTGTGGATTAAAGAAAGAAAGAGAAATAAATAAAAAACCGTGGCGCTGGTGAAATGACTGTGAAGGCTGCTCATGTTTCCACTCGGAGGTGAACACAGAGGTTCCACTCACAGCCAGATCAGCTCGTCTGCCTGTGAGGACGCGAAGTATCCACCTGAAGTTCAGTACACGTCTTCTGATAGCTACGCAAAAATGAGTGAAGATGGTGTAGTAGATACTCCAGGTCAACAGGGGGCGTGTGACTTTTCTATGACTTCCTGTTTCTGCTTCAAAGCAAATGCACTCGTACTTTTCTAGTTGACATCATTTGTTTTGATGCGGTATTTGATCTGTGCTTACACGGGACAGGAAGTTGTGTGACTTCCTGTTGTTGCTGTGTAAACAACATATTTTGATTTAAGTCAAAGACATTTGACAAAGTACAAAGTATATTTTCTGTTTGAGTGTTTCTGCGGAGGACAATCTGCGGAGCTTTCCTCTCCTGCATAAACAATACGCACCGTTCGCGACATTGTAGGAGCCTTTGGAAGGGGCGGAGCAACAGAAAGGGGCGGGGCATAACTCATAATGTGAGTTTGGAAGTTGTTTGCTCATTAGTCGTTGTTCCATGTGTGTTCCTTGATTTAAAATCTCGGTGTTCTAACCTGATCTTTACTGACTTTACTTTGACTTCCTCATGTGTCACGTGACCTCGACAGAAAAAATCCCAAAGCGCCGACTCAGACATTTGCAGTTCAGCATGTTCGTACCTGACAGCAGCTTCTCGGCATCTGCAGTGAACGTATCTTCTTAGATTCTCAGTATTTAGGTCAAATATATTCTTATATTTTTTGCTGAGTCACAAACACTTTGATTTCTTTGGGGCTTTTTCTGAATGAGGTAAAAACAGCTGATGGTTTAATTTGATGCGGTGAATTCATTGGAGGAAACTGCTCATGAAGTGGGAACAGCTGCAGTGACTTTGTTCTGCTGCTTCCTCTAATCTGAAGGACGTCTGTTCTTTAGATTAACGTCGGGGAGGATTTCCCCGCCGCGCACGTTAGCTAGCGCCTCTAGGAAACGCTGAGGAGCCAATTATGCAAACGCCACTGATTTTTGTTTCACGCTTCAAAAAAGAAAACCCCCAAAATCAAATTAACGACATTTTTAAAACCTTCTCGTGGGATCCAGGAGAGATTATTTCAGGAGGAAACGATGAAGAGGTGCGCGACGCCACGCGCCCGAGCCAACTGGCGTCGGCTCAAAAACGCCACATCGTGTTCCCATTGTTGTTCGACAGCGGCGTCCAACAGGCCCCGGTTTGTGCAGAATAAATTATTTTGATTAATTACAGCTGGTCCCCGTTGAATTTGAATGACCTCCAAAGCGGCGGCGCACCGAGTCCTCTTCATGTGACTTCCTGTACGGGCGCCGGTTTCTATAAAGCATGATAATGAGGCTTTATTAGCATAAACATGAAGACAGATAGAGAGGGAGAGAAGAAGAAGGGGGGGGGGGGGGGGATGCTGAAAAAACACGTTTTATCTTTTATCTTTAACTTTTGCGACAGTTCTGCCGCCTGCGGCGGCGGCGGCGGCGGCGGCGTGGGGGAGAAGGGCACACGTTTTATCTTTTATCTTTAACTTTTGCGACAGTTCTGCCGCCTGCGGCGGCGGCGGCGGCGGCGGCGGCGTGGGGGGGAAGGGCCAAACACGCGGGACGGTGATAAATGCAGACGCCCGAGGCGCTGAGGTGTGAACAGGGACGGCAGTTAAGAGGAGGATTTAGTGTGTCCTGTTATTTTATGGTAAACGATGTCACATGTCACAATAAATAAAGGCCCCGCCCCCTCGCAGGCGTCTCAGACCGGCACTGTGAAGCTGCAGCGATGGGAAAACGAAGCCGGTTCCGTGAAAGTGAAAGAGAAGTGAGGTCATGTGTAAATCTTTTGGATATTGTTTTGAATGATTCGATTTGAAAGGTTGTTCAGAAAGTTCTCGGCCTCACACAGGAAATGATTTATGTCCTCGCTTTATTTCATTTACAAACGTCTCCTTTAAGTGCGATGCACTTGTTCAGGTCTCACCAGGAGCAGCGTCGGTCTTCACAACCATTGAGGGGCCCTGGGGCTGAGAACTTTTTGAACCTCCTGCCCTTATCCTCATGGCTCAGACCAACATTTAATATGCCACGTCTTTCTGGGCAGGCTGAGAACTTTTTGAAAAA
>JAFBJT010108923.1:40094-65096 GCA_016785325.1 Chascanopsetta lugubris
CTTAGTGTAATGACATTCTGTTGAAATCTCCAGATATGGTAATAAAATTATGGTATCAACGTCCTGCTATCAATCAAACTATTAATGCTATTAATTTTCATTCATGGCATGTCAGCCTGTTTTTCTGCATTACCTTGAGCTTTATCCTGATGAGACCATTTTCTATTCAATAGTCCATTGTTGCTTTAGCAGGCCTGCTTGAGTGACAGATCCATGGTGAAAGTGGGGTCGGAATTCTCCTTTTTCAATCAGCAAAAACCCCAGAATTCTTCCTCACATTTGATGTATGTATTCAGATGAGGAAAGAACCAAGTGAAATACTGAGCTCACCAGTTTATTAACCCACAGTGTTCTCAAGGCATCAGACAACTTATGAAATACAATCTTGACGGATTTTTTGAGAACATAATGAATACGTTAAATGAAATAACATCAACTACGTATATTTATTATTTATCATAATGTTATTACTAATATAGATAATAATAACAATAATAATAATAATGATGATAATGATAATGATGATGGGCGGCAGTGGATCAGTGGTTGGAGCAGTCGTCTTGGGAAGCAAAGGTTACTGGTTCGAGTCCCAGTTGGATGCTGCTGCAGTGTCTCTGGCCCTGACACTGATACCCACAATGGCCCTATGTGTACTGGTAGAAATACCCCATGACCCAGAATACTGGAATAAGCAGTAGAAGATGACATGACATGACATGACATAATGATGATGATGATAATAATAATCATAATAGTCATAATAATCCACACACCAATTCCAAGCGGCGCAGGCTCCCCCTACTTCCCTGGCATAGTGAATGCAGTTCAATAAACCAACATCGCTTTAATATTTACACTTCGAAATATTTTCGCAAAGGGCCGTATTGGATCCTCTGGCTGGGCAGTTCCAGCCTGTGGGCCGTATGTTTGACACCTGTTTTCCACTAAATTGAGGCTTTAAATCAACTATGAACTAAAAGAGAGGAAGGTGTTACCATCCTGCTCTCTCCTCTCCCCCTCCCCCTCCTGCTTCACTCTCACCACCAATCACCAACCACAACCACACCTCACAGCTGCCGCTCATTGCACTCATCACCTCTCCCTTCTTGAGCTTCTACTACCAGTCCTGTTGTACCTACCACTCTCCAGCGTTCTTTGTTCTGCCTGCCCCGTTCTGATCCTGTCTGTCCTTGACCTGCCTTTGTCTCCTGCTCTTGGTAACCTGACCCGCCATCTGTGCATCGACCCTGACACCTGCTCCTGTTTGTCTGCCTCCCGGCCACAGAAAAGCTTGCGAAACCTCCTTCTGACTCCTGCCTGTTTGTACTGCGCTCGGGTCCTCTCGGACCCCGTAACAGCAGGGATGGTGGGTGCTACTTTAAAAAGAACCCAAGGAATCTGAACAAATAACATTGTCAGTTCCAGTCTATGGAGAATGTTTATGGTATCAGGCTCTTGGTTCATAGCCACAGGTTAGTGTGTTATTAGAGGTGCGGTGCCAAACACAAGCCAGGAGAATGAGCAGGGCACTCCCAGGCAGAGTTGCAGTGGCCCACTATACGGGGGAGAAGCACAGAGAAGGGGATGAAGTCTGTTGACATCTATGTGGTCACTCATCCGGAGCGAGTGCAAGCGCAGCTGCACGAGCATGTGACCAAATATTTCACTGCCACGGGTGTTACTATCAAAAACAATTTCTCTAAACTTCCCAGTGCTTCCTCTAAGCTGCCCCACTCCAGCACAAGGGAATAAATAACTATTGGCTACACATTGGTGCTCACACACAGACCTTCATACAAATATCTATGCCTCCAGGCAAAGTAGACACGGTTTATTTCTGCCTGTTTGTTTTCGTTCCTCCCCGCTCCCATTAGCGGCCATGATTGCTCCTCCAGCCGTTGCCGTAGGAACAGGACGGAGATAAAGAAAGTGGGGGAAAATTAACAGCCGCTGACAGGAGTTGTAGACGGGAGGAGTCTCTTGAGCTGGCCACTTAAGCACGGCAACACAGCAAATACAAATACACCGAAAATGTGCACCGACTGATTTATTTTCAGCTACGGAGCAAATTGAACAACGACATTGATGTGAATTTCTAACCATTAAATGGAGAATCAGTTTCAGCAGAATCTGTCCTTTCACATCATTATGCAGATAGATACAGCGAGGGCTCTACAATCTAATTAGATCCTCTCCATATATGAAGGTCCTGTGGTGCAACTTCCACCACGTTGAGTGGTTACGTGTTCAAACAAACACAGACGCCCCAGTAAAGGAGTGTAAAATGTAGATGACTTGTTGTCAGCTTTTCATAATTACCCCCTCAATTTAGATTATTTCTCCACATTTGTCGTTTCAACAATAAATTGTCCTGAAGTCGCTGTAAATACAAATCGCTGACTTGCCTCTGATCGTGCCTAACTGACTGGACACGACAAGACAGACATGACACAGATCTCATTTCATTTAATGATTTTCAGTTATCGAACAAAACAGCTCTTTGGCTGAACGTATGATGAACAATTGGATTGATTTAGTTTCCTCACAATTATTGTTACAAATACAATCATTTATGGAGACATGATCAACGCTATTTCGGATTTAGTCAGTAGGTGATGTACTGCCTCAAGACCAACTATTAAAATATTTAATTGAAAAGTTATTATTTTTATTCGTAGACTTAATATTACAAATCTCCCAGTCGTCCACACTTTTCAGCAAAACAAACAAAATGTATCTTTCAGTTTGTTTTGAAAAAGAAAATACATTTTCATTCCAATCTATCTTTTATAGCACTACAATTTCTCGAGTAAATTTTTTTTTATTTTTGATAATTAGAATACTACAGTGTGCTATTCCACACATAGTTCCAGTCATTCCTGATTTCTTGGTATTACATGAACTAATGTCCTGTCACTTAACAACAGCACACAAGCAACATGGTCCCATATAGAAAAGTTTACTCTTGCCATAACAGGAACAGCACGGCTTCACATCAAGGCTTCACCTAATGCTGTTTACTTCCTACAGGACTGCTGCAGCAGTGATGGATGGCTCTGAACATCAAACCACAGAGATGTCACTCAAGGTAAAAAGATACAGGAGTATTATTCAGGCTTTATAAGAGCGGCAGCAAAATGGATTCCCCCGTACTGACATGTTCAGTGATTGTCTGCTCCTGACCTTTAATGGAACTAATGGCTGACGACCGCTCACAACATAATCTGCATCAGCAGAGAAACGGCCACCGCTCACCGCTTTGCAGAGATAAAAGACAACATTGACCTCATTATTGTAATTTCGGTAATAACATCATGTCCTGTGAGTGATATGAGGGGAATTCAATGTCCACTCTGGGAAACTCAAAATACTCTTTTACAGATGAATCGGCTTCGACGGACTGTGACCTCCAACTAGCATTGAAGGCGCAGTGTGTAAGATTTGGGGACATCAAGTGGTGAAGTTGCATGTTGTATCCATCACCTCACCCTCACCCTTCTGAAAATGCGGGAGAACCTATGGTAGACTTCAGTTGTTGTCAAATCTCAAAAGATGTTGAGTAAGTCCATTCTGGGCTTCTGTAAAAATATGGCCGCCCCCCGTGGAGAGGACCCTCTCCTCATGTAAATATACAATATACATAACGGTCTCATTTGAGGGCAATGGGTAAAGTAATACATTTTAGATGACTATGAATTCCTGAAAATCTCACACACTGCACTTTTAACTGAGCCGATGAATGTCTGTTTACATGAGGTTCTCTCTACGGGGGCCGCCATGTTGCTACAGTAGCCCAGAGTGGACGTACTAAACATCTTCTGAGGTTTAATGGCAACCGAAGTCGACCGCAGCTTCTCCTGCATGTTCAGAAGGGTGAAGGTGAGGTGATGGACACGACATGCGACTTCACCTCTAGATGTCACCAAAGCATACACACTGTGGGGGAACTCAAGTTGCCACCAAAACCTTCTCCAAGACGCAAAGAACTGCAGTGGCCCACAGGCTGCTCTGCTGCACACCCGGCACACACGTGTTTCTCTCACACTGCAGAGTGTGTGAGCAACACGGAGTCACCCAGGTGAGACGAGGACAAATCCTGCCTGCTGGATAGAGAGTGGGGGAGACAGAGAGAGAGAGGGACAAACAGGAAGTGAGGCGGAGGAGGAGGAGGAGGAGGAGGAGGAGGCACACAGGACACGGTTGGATGATGATGCAAAAGTAGTCGGCATTGTTGTTCAAATGAATGCGGCGCGGAAGCAGAGGAGCTGTGGGTGCTAGAAATGGAACACAGCTCATGGTGTGAACACGGGCGGTCAGCTGGTCGAGACCCGAGAGGAAGGGATTTTGTTATTGTTGTTTTTTTTCCCCTTTAATTTGGTGGAGAGATGGAGCAGGGTCCCCCTACTACATATTGTAAAAAAAAATGTACTTTATAGTAAATAACAATATGGACCTAGTGCCATGTACAAACATACCTTGCATTCCTAATCTGTTACATCTGAACTTTGTTCAGGTTTGTAACGACTGGGCAGGGAAAGAACCCGAGAGCAGACTTCAAGGATCCCAAAATAAAAATGTTTATTTCACCAAAGGAGGCAAAACGAGAGAATATCTGAAAATACAAAACTGAAAATCACTCATAAAGAGGATGGCAGGAAAAACTAGAGACCTATCTACCAAAACCAAACACTATACAGGATTAACAAAAAGCGCTGTGGAAAAGACACAGGACAAAGATTATAACTTGACACACAAAGATGGAAAAAAAATTACAAAAAAAAAAAACCCTGGCAGCTCAGCACAGATCTTCAATATGTAATCGCTGGTTGCTTGAGATCAGGGCAAGACGAGGGCCGTGTCTCAATTCGCCCGGCAAAAATAAAAAATAAAAAAGGCAAAGAGCTGAGAGCAACTGACTCATGTGAAATACTGATTCGTGGTGTGAGAAGATTAAAACCTCAGGTTTTGTGAACTTGGCATCTTGGTTATTATTCACATTAGCTGCTGTGTGAGCTGCTCCCTGCCTCAGGAGCTCAGCATTGAACAGGAAACACCTGTAAGGGTTCACATTTATTATTACACCATGCAGTGCTGCGCTGTCATAATGAGTATACTGTTATTTTGTATGCTTCAAATGAACTCTCCTCGATGAAAGAGGCGAGGGAACTACGGCACAGCGGCTGTTTCTGGCTTCATTTTGTCGAGACCCGTCCCCGCAACCGCTGCCGAGTGTGGACCGTAACCACGTGATGCAGCGAGTGGCAGGAAGGGCGAGTGAACTGAAACGAGAGGAGAGTTTCTTTTCAAAATAAAACACAGGAAGTGCAAGTCATGGCGAAACGCACGGCGAAATCAACTTGACACACCCGTGCTCCACCGAGAACAAGACAGCAGACGCGACCTGAACGTGAATCTCGACTAAACGTGAATCTAACATTTAAACACATGACAAGACTAACATGAATAACGGGACAAGACACGGTTTGCTGTGGGACACGTCGTCACAGTAAATATAATAATGAATTCAAATGCTGCCTCGAGTCTCCAACATGGTCCTGAACTGGTTAACTTGTACTTGTAGTCTCTACTCCCTGTGGAGAAAGTTATACTACATTTTTAGGAATCTATTTAATATCCAATCTGAATTTATTTATAAACCATTTCAAAGCCACCAAATAAATCCAAAGTTCTGTACTGAACCTAAAACACGAGTAAGAGTAAAATAGAAATAAAAATCAACAACTGAAACCATACTGTCGAGCAAGTAAAAGCAGTAAAACAGGTACACGTTTAAATGAAAATAAATTAAGATTTAATCTAATCACATCTACCATCACACCTCAGGATATATAGAGTAGCTGTCAGTGTCTCACTGGATCACAACAGTTTGTATGAGACGCTCATTAGATGTGCTCACCCACACGAGAACCCTGTAAATGTTTTAAATTCCGTTAGCGTAGTGAAGCAGGTGGACCGATCAGACATTTAGCCACAAAATACATCTTGTTTTGCTCCTCGGCTCTTCAGAGTGTCAAAGTGTCCTTGAGCAAGACAACAATGCAAGCATAGCACTCCGTAAAGTGCGTTACGTTAGCGACAACAACCGAAGAACTACATACATGGAGTCCAATCATAAATCTAGTTATGATAACAAAATGTGGTATTCTATATGCTGCTCATACATGAATCAAAATCCCAGAAGACCTCAGACTTTCAGAAAATACTGACTTTTGATTTAACAAAAAAAGAAAAAAAAAGAAATCATAATTGTCCTGTGTCCTCTCAGATACCCTTTGGCTGTGAGATATGCAATAAAAAACCCAATAAATTAAACTTTATGTTTCCCAGGTGGACAATATCCACTTGTTATTAGCAAGGTTAGAATAATTCAGGCTTACACAAAAATAACATCCAGCCTCCACTGAAACTCCAATCAGACATGCCTCTTTAAATAATTGCATCCATTTCAGCTTGTCAAGATCAATAAGGTGAACGTAGATTCAAATATTGTACACAAGGGTTCCGTCTGCATTCAGTGAAATGGGTGAAATGATGCACGTGACACGGGTTCTATTTTGTCTGGCTGAAATTGGAAATTGATGTAAACACAATACTGGGTAGATTCTTTGTCCTCCGATGCTGACGCAAAGTCGTGTGGCATCGCCTGTATGAACCTATGACGCATATTCGTCCTGCGGCCATTAGAAGCGGAGATTATGAGGCAGGTTATCATTGTCACATTGTCACAACATTAAGGCCCACTGTATTATTGTTGTTATTGTCTGATTTTCCTTGTGTTATGTTGATGATGCCTCAGTGGAAAAAAATAAACAATAAACAAAGCAGAGTAACTATTGTTTGATGGTTGACCTGGATTTAAACTTTTTTGATGAAGTGATGTGATCATTCAACTTCGTATCATTTGTATGAAAATAATCTTCTTATACTTTTATTGTGAGTTATTTGCTGATATGTCTAAATTGATTACCGGTCTGCTCATCAACTAGACTTTCTGTCAGACCAAGGCATCCAGATCAGCTTTTCCATGTTTTCAGTAGCTTCACGTGATTTTTCTGATTTAAAAGAGAAACAATCGAGTTATAATGACTTTTCCTAAAACCCCTGTTTTTTTTAGTATATCCTTATTACTATATTCATTATATTTTGGGCTCCCCTTGTGGTACGCAGAGAACGAAAGAATTAAATATGACAATGATAATAAAAAATCATGTAATACTATCCAACATATCAGATTCTAATATGCTTGATAGAGTCGCAGATTTTCACAATTTTTGGTCACTCTAGCAAGAAATGCTTTCATTGGTGACACTGATGTCAGCAGCAGTTTTGTAAATAAAACTATGGCAACCCAGAAGCACATGCAAACTTTTTTTAACCTATAAAATATTACGTTTTCTTTTTTTTTTTATTGTACAGTTTTTTGTGAATTTCTTCCTTTTTTTTTGGGTGCGGCTACTTTTAGGTGCAGTACATTTTCAACTGCATCATTATTTAAGTATGTATATCATACATTTATGCGCACTGTTTATGTGCAAACTATGTATTTATAAGGTACATGTAAAAAATACACTTATTCTTGGGCCTACTGCACTGCTGTATTTTAATGTTAATCATTAAATTTGAACTTGGAGACCCAAGTATTTTTTGAACGACCAGGTAAGAATAATGCTTGTTGATATAAATTACATTAAAGGTGAAAGAGAAGTGTTTATTTACATGTGTGTAATTTGGATGAACTGACGCTGAAGCCTTTAAAGACACTGCTTGTGATAATGGCTGTTTTCAACGCACATGTCAACTTGGGACATTAAATCAGAGACAATACATCAAAACAAAGTGTGATGATTGTTTGCACGACGATTATTAACAGCATGAAATGAAATGAAAGGCTCGAAATGCAGGAAGGACAGTGCAGAAGAGCAGAGAAGGACTAAATGAACTGTCTCCTGCTGCATGCAGACATGAAACAGGCTGCTGTCTTTTCACCTAAGCTGCACGTCCTGAGGTGAGAATGTGTATGTGTGTGTGTGTGTGTGTGAGATATCTGGGTCCATGCACAGCATTCATGGATAGGAGCTGACAGGTGTAGAGTTCAGTACCAGATGTTTGAATTGGAAATTCTAAGGAGCACATGCAGTAAGACTTGCGCCTCGAAGCCCTGATCTAATCCGACTGCATCCATTGATCCACGTTACAAGGTTTTGAAAGACTAAGATGTTGATCTGATTCCGGGAGCTTGTATCATAGAACAGAGATCAATAGTGGCCAGTGATAAGAAATGCAGATGTGTGGAACAGGTGGAGGAGCTGTAGCTTTTTCTCTGGCACAAAAAAAAATGCTGAGAAACGACGCAGATCTTCTCTTTGCACTGATTAACTTTACCCGTTATTGTATATTTACATGAGGAGGGGTCCTCTCTATGGGGGACGCCATGTTTTTACAGTAGTGAAAGTGGACGTACTATACTTATGCACACTGCATCTCTAAGGGGCCGGTTTCAATGTAATTACTGGACATAATACTGGACAAGTGTGGGCAGCAGATTTCGAACGGTAGCCTTTGTAAGCAAAGGGCACTGGTTCGAATCCCTCTCGGACCCCGCTGCAGTGTCACTGGCCCTAACACTGACACCCCCAATCTCCCTATGTGAAATGGTAGAAATACTTCCTGACCCAGATTAGTGGATAAGTGATGGACATGACTTGAGATATTGGAAAAATAACTGTCTTCATACCACAAATATTGTATATTTATTTACATACATGTGAACATGAAAAGACAAAAAAGTGGCATGTGCAATTCACTAGACTTCATGGGCAAAGTATGCTTTGGACTTTTATTTTTTAGACAATCTGACATGTCCCGTTATTTTCGTGCCCTCATGTTTCCATTTTCTCTCTCCCCTGATTACCCTGATCTGTGTCACCTGTGTCTGCGTCCGCACCTGATTTCCATCCCCACTCATTGTCTTGCGTATGTAACCCGCTCGTTTCCTTCTTGTTGTGTCATCTCTGCTTCGTTCCTGATCTCTGTTCGCACAGTTGCTCTGTGTCTGTAGTACCTGTTTTTCATGAGTGATAACCTTCGACGCTGGATTGTATGTGACTTCGCTTTTGCGCGATTCCTTGTGAACTCGAAAATAGGATTTTGAACTATGTGGAGTGGTTCACTCAAACTCGAATGTTTTTTGGACAACGTGTGCAGATTGTTACATGTGTCTTGCAAATGTAATACATTGCATTTTCCTCTTGTCGCCTCTCTTGCAGCAAGTGATCCTACGGCTCCACCTTGAATTTCTCTCACCAATCCTGCAGAGGCTGGCATTCCGGGAAGGTGTTGGTGTTGATGGATGTGGGGTGCCAGCATGGCTTTCCCCTGTGAAATTCCCCCTTCTTCCATCCTGGATTTAACTCCATCCACACCATAAATGCGTTATACGCTCTCAGACACATCTAAGATGTTATTAAACACCACCAAGGGCCATCATATTGTCCTTCTCTGCCAGGAGTATGTGCCAGTTACCTGCAAAAGTGTAAAAAATGGATAAAATAATGGGTACATACATATGATACCTCATGTTTTGCATGATGCCACACAGTGGTTTCAACCGACATCTAAAACCTTTTTCATAATCAAATTGGTAGAAGTGGCTCTGTTGTTCATGAATTTGATGTGTACACCACGATAAAAGACTTGGTTAAGATTAAGTTCAAGCAATCTGATGATAAAGAGGAATATGAAACAGGAAAATTAACATGCCTTATCAAGGTTGTCAACTTCGCCTTTGCTCCTGTTGTAATCCAGGAGGTTTCTTGTCCTGAGTGAGTGTGAGTATCAGAGAGGGCAAATCTGGAGGAAAAACGATCCCTGTCCTGAGTCTCAAGTAAGGCAAGAGGCCGCTCAGGCTTGTTTCTTCTGATTGACCCCACCATGGTCTTTATTTTTTTGGGGAGCAGCTCCTGACCAGAAGCATAGGAGGCAAAGAAATGATCATAAGTAACGCTGTGTCCCTTGAGGCCTGCAGTCATCTCTAGAACCACACTTGATTCTTTTCAGGGACACCATCCACAGGTTTACCAGTATAAACCTGCATGTTCTCTCAGAAACAGGAGTATTTGCACCACGCTTCAGAATCATTTGTACAGTTGACATCTTTGTTGGTGAAGCCTCAATGACTGGAGGATGATACAAGTGTTGACGTTTGTAGAATGCCATCACCTTGATGCAATGTATGGAAA
Source organism: Chascanopsetta lugubris (assembly GCA_016785325.1). Lineage (NCBI taxonomy): Eukaryota > Metazoa > Chordata > Actinopteri > Pleuronectiformes > Bothidae > Chascanopsetta > Chascanopsetta lugubris. Next base: position 50,354 of record JAFBJT010108923.1, read on the forward strand.
CCTGTCCAGCTTGGGATAGTGCATCTTTCAGCATCAATGAACTGATGGCTGTGTGGCTGACAACTCAGTCCAGGCATTGCCTGAGATTTTCTGTGCCTGTGCAGTTACCAGGGCCCAGTCAAAGAAATATGGACCTGACATGTCTGACTTCTTTCTATCAGCAGAGCAGCCATCTAATGCTATTGGGTTAGGGTTAGCATTAACCACCATGAGCCAGTCTATAGCCTCCCTGCTATCGGCTCCAGTCATTCAGCTGCTGGCCACTAGGGAAGAGTATTTTGCAGCACAACAGAGTGATGTTACTCTCAGAAAAAGTATCTCCTCTGTGGTCAGCGAGGATGACACCTGTGAAAAATCAGTATCTTACTTTCTAGATAATGGTTTGCTATTGTGTTGCTGGATTGGCAATGGGTCGAAAGAGTTGGATTGGAGTGCCACTTATCAGGTGATAGTTCCCACTGTCTTTCGTGCCATGGTATTGTCCCATGATCACCCATGGTCAGGACACTTGGAGGTTGCAAAGACCTACAAACGAGTCCTGAAGCATTTCTTTAAGCCCGGGCTTCGATCAGATGTTGTTCAGTATTGTCGGACCTGCCATGTTTGTCAAGTTGCTGGGAAACCAAATCAGGTGATCCCTCCAGCTCCTCTCTGTCTCATCCCAGTGGTTGGGGAGGCATTCGAAAACCACTGCAAAGGACTAAATCAGGGAACCAGTTCCTACTATATACCTACTATGTCTCCATCAGGTTCCCTGAGGCCATCCCACTGTGGAGAATCACAGCTGCTGCAGTCTCAAAGGCCTTGATTAAGTTCTTCTCTGTGTTTGGTCTGCCAAAAATAGTCCTGACAGACCAGGACACAAATTTTAGATCCAAGATGTTTGATCAGGTGCACAAAGCACTAGGCACAGGTGCAGCTGCGGGGACTGGGTGTGGCTGGTGATTGGATGATGAGGTGACAGAGTGTGTGTGCGAGAGGGAGAGGGGCAGTACTGTAACAAATGTTTGTGTTTGTCTATTGTTATGGTAGGGTTAAAGATGACCATATAGCGGCACAGCGCCGGCTGAGCCGCCATAAATTCACTGCTGCTTTGCCTCATCTGGAACCGCTGTTTCCAGATGCCGACTGCTTGGCTGTAGACGCGCTTTGCCTCGCCTGGAACTGCACTGTTTCCAGACACCGACTGCTTTTCTTCGGACACACACTCTCGGCCTCTGATTCCCTTGCCTGGCTCCTGACTGTTTGTCCACCTGGCTAAGTGTACGCTTTCCGCTGCTGTCTGGCCGAAGCTGCGGCTCGGCAACACTATCTCGTTTGACTGTTGGCAGCCATGTCTTAACGTGTGTGTGTGTGTGCATGTGTGTGAGAGATAACCATGCAGGACTTACCTTAAATGCTGTTCCTTAGTTATTTTTGTGTGTTCATTTGATTGTCCCTTGTGGTATATACTTTATTTTCTTTTGTAATAATTGGTTTTGTTGCAGCTCTGTGTTTATTTTGGTTATTGTCAGTTGCATTTCATTTGTGATTTTACGGAGGTTGGTTGATTTGCTGTGGTGTTTATTATAGAAATTTAATTCTTGGTTTTCTTGGTTTAGTGTTATTAGTTTTCATTTTGTTTTCATTATTTCTCCTAACGTGCTGCTCTCTGGTCTTCCCTCTTCAGGTGCTGAGCCTTCGGTGGTTGCGTGGTGTCCCCTTTGTATCACATTTGCACATGGGTGATTGTTTTTTGTTTAACTTTTGCTTCACCTGTGGTGTTCCTGGGATCCCCCTTTCTTTGGACACACCTGTCACAGTAGGTCTCAGTCCTGATTGGCAGAGTAATTTTAGTACCAGAATTTTAAACAGTATTGTGTCACAAAAAATTTAAAATTTTGTTTCGTTGATCTGCCGTCTCTGCCTCTCTTGTAAAACAGAACTTAGTGCCTTCCTCCTTTTGTGTCCACTTAAAGAAGTCCCTGGGTAAAATTCCCAGGATGGTGTTGTCTGGCAACAATTAATCGATTAATCAAAACTGCCCTAAACGATTCCATACTTGTGTATGTAACTTATTCAGAGGTGAAGATGAAGCACAACTTCGATCAGAAGACTGTGACTCGTTATTTTCACGCAGGTGACAAAGTTCTAATTGTCTTATCCACATCTGGTTCTGCCTTGTCTACAAAATGTTCTGGTCCTTAAATTGTAAAGGAGAATCTCAGTGAGACAGACTACCTCATTTAAACTCCAGACGCCGGAGGGGCATCAGGGTCTGTCATGTGAACATGTTAAAGCCATATCACTCGAGAGAGGCGGGACATGGTTTGCTGCCAACCTTAGACAGTGTTGTCTCCCCCATGGTGACCACGTCGACAATGACAATTGATGAGGAGTTGGTGACTGATTCAGCAATGCTACAGGGGACCAGGCTTACTAATTATGAGGTACGGTCAAACCTCCTGTCACAGTATTAGTCACATCTACCAGATAGGTAAAGAGAAGTTTTGAATTCCCATGTCCATACCACGTGCACCACCTTAAACGATTTTCAAATGTTTTTTCCAGCTTTGCTGCTATTGATGAATGAGACAAAGCCAAGACTTTGACGAGGACAGTTTGCATCCCAAGTCTCACGCAATGACCGATCTGGCGGTGGATCCTGAATTTGCGAGCGAGCCGTGATGAACCCGTAGATCAGAAAGGACTAAAACAAAGGTGGACTTAAAACATTTAATCATTCACATTTATAGTGTTTGTATTGTTATTGAAAATTCTATGTAACATCTATTGCACATCTGTCCATCCTGGGAGTGGATCCCTCACTTGTGACTCTTTTCTTGTGACTACCTTTTCTCTTTTTTCCTGTTATAAGGTTTTTTTCCCCCCTAGTAGTTTTTCCTTACCCTTGCTGAGGGTTTAAGGACAGAGGATGTTACCCACCCTGTGAAGGCCTGTGAGACAAACTGTGATTTGTGAATGTGGGCGATACAAATAAAATTTGATTTGATTCATTCTGTATTTTGTTTTTATTCTAGTCCAAATTGTAATTTCTACTTTATTCTGTATCATTTTTATTTTGGTCTACTCTCTTTACACTTTATTCTGTATTTTGTTTCAATTTTCAAAATTTAGTTACTACATACTTTGCCTTACATGGAGGCTGTGTGAGGTTCCCCTCTTCATCAGCTGCCTCTCTCTGTCCTCACACTGGCAGCTGAGACCGACATGATGCCATTAAGAACAGGGAGCAAAGGGAATTCAGCTGTCACCGAGACCCCAAATATAACCTGAAGAAACCTACGTTGTCCACCCCCACCTCTCTCTCTCTCTCTCTCTCTCTCTGAAACATGCTCGCAAATGCTAAGAGAACCATCCATTTTTAAACAAGAGCTGCCTCTCTCTCCGCGACATGCTGCTGCATGGGATGGTGAAAGCGCTCACCTCTGCAGCTGCCAATGGAAAACCCTGCCTGCCTTGCAGGCGTGGCTTTTTTCCATCTGCTAACTTTCACAAGCGGTGCATCTTGAAAAATAACAAAACAGCAAACAAAATTAAGGACTGGTGAGGGATGTTGCTGCTGCTGGTTATTTCTGCATCTTTATAAGATTTCACATTTTTCGAAATCTATGGCCGGCTAAACTGAAGAAATATGAATAAAGCTGATTTAATGAGGACCATAAATGGCTTTAACTTCCTGTTTTTTTCTTGTTTGTGACCTAGATGCTTAGATTCAAGTCATTTTGCACACAACAAATGAGCCATGCGTAAACTGTAGTGTCCAGTTTCCATATTAGTGCAGATTTGTATTATAATCAGCTCCCTACGTGAGCACTAATGAGTGTGTTATGGCTCCACTCCACAATATCCCTTGCTCCACGGAGAACCACTCATTACATGAACAGTGGAGCAAGTAGGACATTTTTTTTTTATTAGTTAGTTTGAATGAATGCCGCTCATATGGGAGCACTATTATCTATAATCTGTGCAGCCACAGCAGGAAGATAAAGATCTAAGTATTTTGTTATTGTTTATTAAAGACCTTCGTACATAAATCTCCCTCCCCATCTGGAGTCTGTAACCAATGAACAACAGTATGTTGCTGCATGTATTCCAATCGAGGGGTAACCTCCGGCGCAGACGAATGAAGCACAATAGGAAGTGAAAAAACATGCAGTTCATAGGGTAACCACTGGGGGCCGACTCCAAAAGAGAACACATCGATATTGACGTTTGAAATTATGCATAATTAAGGGTGTTGTCTCTTAACTGACACCCAAGCCGACCTGGCACGTACCGAGGATGAGATGACGGCACCACGAGCCGACGCACTGCTCTTTGTATTTTCCCCCTCTTTATGCATTTTTGAATGAACCAGGAGGTAGGAGTTAGGAATTGGCAAGATGGCGACAAGTGAACCGCCCACAATTTGATTCAAATGTAGAAATCCATACGTGACGTCACGGACACTACATCCATCTTTATATACAGTCTTATGATTCCAATCTAGATCTTCACTGCATATGCTGCTATTTTCCTTTGAAAATAAAAGTACATTGTTCTTCCAACTTTTCCAAAGTTGGATCAAGGGTGGAGCATGGTGCTGAAAGGCCAGTGGACTGTCAAATAAATGTCAGAAATGTCAGAAGAAGGTGGAAAAAAAATTGACTGTACAAATGAACCACTTAGCACATCTCTGCCTTGTTAACATTTTTTCAGTTTGCCAGGGAGCTTCAAAAAATCTTTATCGACGATTGTCAAAAGCTAAGACGGACATAAATAACAACTTTGGTCTTTACATTGCATTTTACTTGCATAGTGAGTTGCTATCAAATAGTATGATTTCTCGAATCAGACAAATGTATATGGTACATACATATGTATTGTGAATGTAAATTTGTTTTTAGACGTACCCACACAGGAAGTACATCTATTCATCAAGGACCTTCTTGGATGCATCTATATACAAGCATGTTGGCTCTGCATCACTTTGAACCCCTGTTCATACAAATGCTCCAGAGTAACATCACACCATGACACATGACCATACTCTTACATGCCAACTGCATGTCAAACTTGCAGTTCATAGGGTGGCCACTTGCGGCCGGCTCCAATAGTGAGTAAATCCCCATGGACTCCATTGTTAAAATGATCAAACTTAGAGGTGAATGAAACATGTTTAAAATCTGGTACAAACTGTAGTTTTTGTCTCAATCTGTCACATGTGTTACCGTGACAACTGTCACGCATTTGTTTTTTCTAACTCGCAATTTTTTTATTTCATTATTATTGAAATTGCACATGTTTGGGCGAGTGCACTCTTGACTGACAGCTGGGCCGACCTGGCACGTACTGTAGGCAATGCAACGGCAGTGTGGGGACCGACAGGAACCCAAGTGGAGATGACAGATCAGAGTTTAAACAAGTGTCTTTATTCCTCAGCAGGGCAACACAGGGATTAGGTAAAGGCATAATCCAAAACAGGCAGGAGTCAAAACTGGGAAATCCACACGATGTAACAGACTCTGAAGCACTGACAAGACTGGAACACTGAGCACTAAACACTGAACACGGATTCTCTGAGCACTGATAAGCTGAGTCATAACATAGACAGGGAAATACTGTGACACAACGACACCGACCGGGAGCGACGAGAGGGTTAAATAGACAGGACAGTGAGTGGGAACACAGATCAGGTGTGAAGATGACAAACAGGTGACGCGAGTTGGGATAATGAGGCAGGGAGAACAAGGGGAAGTTAAGTGCACAGAGACACACAGGGATGGTGATTTCACAATAAGACAGGAAGTGACACAAAAGGCCAGTTGCCAGTTTTTGGATGGACCAGGACGTGGGGGGAGTTAGCCATCGTCAAGATGGTGACAAGGGAGGCGCCCACCATTTGCTTCAAAAGCACTCTGCCCAAACCAATGGATGACATCATGGACGCCACGCCTATCCATATATACAGGCTATGATGTCAATAGTGCCATTGCAGAATTTCATTCACAACAGATTCTATAAGTGATAATCCACGTCTTCATTGGTAGTCAAGGGAAACAGTAGTTATTTCTGTCTGGAGAAAGGTTATTTGAGAGAAGCCTGACATATCAGTGAAGTTGTAATTATGTTCTATAGAACCACATTTTGTGCAGCTGTCAAAAGCTGCGAGTATAATGGATGACAGGCGGACTACTGGTAGAACCAATGCATTGGGAGCAAACGCATTTACCATTTCAATTGTGATACGAATCTGTAACCTGCCTGTCATGCATCTGATGATTTACATAGTCAAAGAAACCCTCCAATAAGTCATTAGGACCGTTACATGACACAGCACTTTTTAAACTCTAGCTGACAACCTCCAAGTCTCCTCACCGAGGTGAAAAACGACCTCTCCCCATCCCGTCACATCACTGTTGTCTCACACATGTTCATCCACCAGAGCCCCCCCCCCCCCCCCCCCCCCCCCCCCCCCCCCCCCCCCCCTCCGCTCGCCCCCCCCGTCCCCCCCCCCCCCATGCAGGGCCCCTCGGTTCAGTTGCATGAGCTCACCCTTGTAATCAGTGATGTGTTTAACTACAGTATTAGTGCAGGACGGCGGGTTGCGCTGAACCTCATTTGCATAAAAGCATTTGATTTGACAAGGTTAAAAGGAGGGGCAGACAAAAAGGGAGCGTGCACCTCTTATCCATGAGTGAGTGGGAAGCCAAAGAGGTCGTGACTTAAGAGGACGCCGCCTGCACTGTTTGCATAAATACAAATATAAATATTGTCTTTGTCACAGAGCTTTTCTCTTTGCAGTGGGTTGTCTTTATATGGCTTATATGTGCAATCATGTTTGGTAATAAATGTGAGCTGATTTTGGAGTTCAGATTGGAGTTTAGATTTCCTCCTCCACGTGTCCTTGGCACCTGGTATTTAAATTTTCCCAATCTTAAAAAACTAGGTGTACCAAAATGTGAATGTAAAATTTAGAAAGTGCTGACCTGGCCACCCTTTTACCACTAGTGGTGAATCATGAGTTGTGTTAAGACTCAGGAGTTGACTTTGCACTCATCGTGATATTTACAGGAGTATTTCTCTCTCTGCATTTAATTAATTATCTACTTATTATTCTAATTCCCCTCCATTTTTGTCTTTTGTATGTATTCATATATTTATTTCAATTATTTTCGTTAATATTGTTTCCTCTTTTTAACTATTTTTGCTTCTTGCTTCTTATTTATTGTATCAATCATCTAATAAATATTTAACATTTGTCTTTTCTTGCTTCATATATATATATATATATATATATATATATAAATAAACATTTCTACACATCTTTAAACATTTAAATGGTTTCCTGTTGACCACAACTTTGATATCTTAGTTTCTAGCCAATTCAGTTCATTCTGTCATTGTCTGTGATAGCCCATGTTTATTAAATAAGTTTAAGGGGTGACATCCAGTCGGAACGGGACCCCATGGACACCTATATCCAGGACTCCCTGGCGGCCAGCATCATTCGTCCCTCCTCACCTCTGGCAGGGTCGCGGTTCTTCTTCGTGAAGAAAAAGGATAAGACACAGCCCTGCATTGACTACCGGGGCCTCAACGACATCACTGTCAAGAACTGCTACCCTCTCCCCCTCATTTTATTTGCATTCGAACTGTTGCAGAGGGCCACCATCTTCACGAAGCTGGATCTCCGCAACGCCCATCATCTGGTTGGCCTTGGCAAAAAAATCTGAGAGAAGTACATTGCAGAGCACAGAAAACACAGCACAATTAGAATATTTTCAGGAGGAGAGGACCTTTATATTACCTTTGTCATATACACAAAAAAATGGAACTATTCCTATAATGAAAATATACTTGTCATGATTTTAATGTTCATATTGGTAAGCAAATCTTGTCCATTATATGATGTAAAAATGTTAAGGTACTTTTACTTGAGTACATTTTTTGAGTACTCTTTCCACCTCTGCTGATTAAGGCCAAAATAGGAAGTTTGTACTAGACTTTAAAACTTTAGAGGTGACTGAAACATGTTTAAACATTTTAACATGGGAGTCAATGGGGGATTTGCTCCCTTTTGGACTCAGGCCCTAGTGGTTACCCTATGAACAGCAAGTTTTTTATTTATTTTTTTTTTCAACTTCCTACTTTGCTTCATCTGTCTGCACTGGAGGTTACCCTTTGATTAGAGACAAAGGAAAGAGAGAACATGGAAGAGGTGGAACTGAGCTATAACACGGTGCTGCGCTAAATCAATATGATCTCAGCTAAACAAATCCTGCAGGGTTCCATCACTGACACTCCGACATTTCCTGTTTAATTTCACAGGTTTTTGGTGAGTACATGAAACGCCTTGTTATTTCTTTGACCATTAATTGACAACTGTTTGAGACAGACGGGCCACAGATGAAATTGTGTGAAATTTTTTTGAAAAATCCTCGATATTTACTACGAGTTTAAAACATGTTGATTGACAGCATGTTGCCATGAATAATGCGTCAGAACGAGCCAGACTTCTGACACAGGGAATGGGATGTGGGAGTGTTCTCATCTGTTGCCAAACACAAAGGGATGTGTTTCGACTGCACAGCAGAACGATTGCAGTAATTATCAAAGTGTACAGTATACATGCACATGTCTATCCTCCAATGAGGCGGTTTCACTTTCATTCACATACGATTGCTCTTGACAATTAAAAGAAAATGCTCCAGCAGCAACAAGGAGAAGAAATATCAAAGGCACTTTTTTTCCCCCTCAGATTTAATCAGACATCATGAATATTTCCTGCCACAGCACATCAGTGTCGTCCGATGTGACGACAGCGACATTTGAACCTCCTTTGGCCCATGGCTGCCACTCATTCCGATTTATTTATAGAGTTTACTTTGACAGGAAAAAGATTTCTAAGGAGGAAAGATCATGTTTCAGGTGCCCCTGGGTCCAACAAATAGGTAAAAGTTCCATTTATTCTCTCAATCACACTTGGTATACGTGTCAGTTTAGATTTAAAGTGTCAATGACACACTTTGTTTATATTTCCTACAATTTAACTTTAATGTGAAAATGATTCAAAGACATCTAATGATCACCTTTTTCTTAAGTTAGCTGATCACTTTGACAATGAACATATTAATCAACATCAGTAGATTGAAAAAATGTTTTAAAACTATTATACACACACACACACACACACACACACACACACACACACATATATATATGTCTTTCCAATGACCATTACAGAGTTTTTAACATATATCCTTTATAGAAAAAATATGTTACAGCTGCGCACCCTTGGCACGGATCCAAATGCTTCGAGATACAAGGAAAGGTTTACAAAAATATTTATTGATCAGAAAATCTAAACAAAACATCCGCAATGGCATCTTCCAAAAAGCAAGGTTCTCTAATCACAACATAACACGCCGGAAACCCGGGATACAAAAAACTAACAAAAGATAACTCGACTTGCAAGGAATGAAGAAACTAAAGGCGACGGGATGAATCCAGGAATCAAAAAACATACGAGCATGAACAACAAGACTTGACGATAGCGAGGACAATGATGTAACAACGAACAACACACTGGCGACAAACAAAGGAGGCGGGGAGTTTAAATAGGGAGAGGGGAACCAGGGCCAGGTGCTGATAATCAGGGAAATCACCACAGGTGCTGACAATCAGAGGAATCAGACAAGATGCAGACAAGACGGGAACAGTGCAGACAGAGACCGGAAACCGGAAGCTCACCGAAATAAAACAGGACATGGCTTAAAAAGGTGAATGTATGTGTTACTGAACGGGGAAAACGGAACAAACTTAAAGGGGACCTATTGTGGTTTTCCTCACTTTTGGAGTGAGACACACTGTTATGGTGTAGAAGTATCACTAATAAGATGGTCGAAACTGCATAAAAGGACCTAAACGCATGTTTGAGTAATTTAGCAAAAACGGTGATAGCTTCAACAGGAGCAGTCAAAGGCGCGCTTTGCAACACAGATACGTTAATGACGTCATTCAATTAAGTGTGTGTGTGTGTGTGTGTGTCTGCACAAGAGGATGTCAATCAAACAGCGGCACTCTTCAACCTAACTATGCGGCTCGAAAGGGCGCCTGATCTCGCGATGCATTGTGGGCCGCCAGCGCCATTGTTGTAGTTTGTTGTCATAGCTGAGTTAGACACGGTGCTGCTGAGAAAGAGGCACAAACAAGGGGGATAAATGGACCGAACAAAACATAAAGGCGATGGACCGAACCGAGACGAGCTGGTCCCTGTATCTCCAAAAAATGGTCAATGGTCAAATCGGTGGAACTGATCCATACGAGCACGGTGACTGGACAAGAGATTTAAATGACCTGAGCTGAGCTTGTCCTCTATATCATCAATGGAGTTATTGTACCGGCAAAGAATTTATTCTTTAAGGGCTCATGGACTAACGAACTTTGGGTTGGTGCAAGACCTCCAGATATTCTGTGTGAAAGAGAAGACTGTCGTCATTTCCGAGGTAAACAACACGCTTCTACCTCCGTGTCCCACGGTGCTGCTTGTTTGTTTGCTTTTGACAAACATGTGTTGGTGTCTGCCGGACACATTTGTTTCAAACAAACGATATCTTAAGCCTGGAATCCACTCTGAGAACGCCACTCCAACCATGTCGGGTAAACATGTTCGCTGTGAATCAAGTGTCTCAGGAATTCCAACACTAACATACATGCTAAAAATCAAACCGAACCATTTCGATTCAACAACACAACAAAAAAATCAACACATCCATAGATTCCTTTGCTAAACAAATATATCAAGATCTCAAGGTGTAATAAACGATTTTACATTCAAAGTGTGTCAAACACTGCTCAATGGGAGAGATGACATCTTGTGTCTGTTGCCAATGCTTTGAACTTTGGCTCAAATGGTGCAACGGCCAGGCTGACACACTGATGTTCATTTGTTAGTCCACTGCGGTACTGCAGGCCATGAGTTTGTCAAATGTGCCTTAAAAACGTCCAAAAACGTGCGGTACCTTCCATTCTCATTCAAACTCGTGAAGTGATCAGTTTGTGCTGGATACTGGAAAAACATGCAACAATAGAAAGTCCCCACCTCCAATGATAATATAAATATAGGACGATAAAAACAATGCTTTGTTTAGACAGGTGATTCAATACTTTCCCTAAATCTTTGATACTATTCTGACTGTGCATGTCGTCAACGTGCTGCACAAGAAGTAAAAACTAAATAAAGAATAGTAATTACAATAAGAATAATAAATAAACAATAGAGAATATCGTTTTGATATTGTCTATACTGTTATTTCCTTTTTTCTTATTGCTAATTTAATACCTAATGTTAATTATTATCAACTGTGTATTCCCTTCTACAGTGATGCTGCTGCTGGAACCTTCATTTCCTGAGGGAACTGCCCTTGGGATTAATAAAGATCTATCTATCTATCTATCTATCTATCTATCTATCTGTCTGAACAAATAAATGTGGAGTCAAATTGTGTTTGCTTGAAATAACATCTTTAGCAAGATGGCCAGCATGGCCAAAACAATGTACAGTTAATATAATTTAAGCTCCTTAATATGAATGTGTCTCAATGCATAACAAAACCAAAGGTGAAGTGACACAGGTCTTAATGCGACCTTCAAGATGCTCATTAAGCTGCTGTTCCAGAGTTTGGCAGAATTTCATGTGTTTGAATAAACGGAGAGAGAGAGAGAGAGTCTGCAATATAAGCTGAACCTCTTCGGCTTAGCAAATAATAGGATTTCAAAATCTGATCCGCTAAGCCATCCGAAAGGTAGAAAATAAAAATATAGACTCGAACCTGTGGGCGGTAACCTCCAGTGTTAAATGATGATATCTTCCAGGAGAGAGTGGGGATTCACCTCTAAGTAACATTGATTAAAGTGTCTAAGGACCAAATTGAGACGCAAACACAGACTGCACAGTTTATTCAGTCTCCTCGCTGTGCAATAAAGAGAATTGTATCAGTGGCTGTAATGTTTGCAGTGGGATTAGTCATTTTACCTGGCGTTGCCCCCCACCCCACCCACCCTCATGCCTCGGCCACGTAACCCTTATGAGCCAATACACACCGTATTTTCAACTGTAAATTTGATTGTACTTGAAAACAGTCTGTAGCACGGGCGGTCACGATCAACCTTCTTACGAAAGTGAAATAAACAATAAAAAGAAATAAAGCGTTCTCAATTTTTTTCTGTTCAATTCGTGAAGATCTTCTTAATACTCTTTTTTTTTAAGTTTTAATCAAATTTCTCACTCATTTCTAGCATTTTCACCACCATGACAGGATAGTGTGATGCCTTTCTTTTCCTTATCTGGAAAATCCTGTGCGTTCAGGTGAATCCACCGGGAGAATACCGCTGCAGCTGGCCACACTTACTTGCAGCAGTCCTCAGAGCATCTTCCATGGGCTTGGCTCGCCATCTTTATCCAAGTTACACAAAAAAAACCAGTCTGCGCACGTTGCGCAGGACAAAAAAGTGACTCAAACGCTTTGAAAACATACACACATAAGCTGGCGGTCACAGTACGGGGGCACCTCATGTCCCTCATTTCATCGTTGGCCTTATTACTACAATCGCTTAAATGGGAGGTCATCTTTCTTTTCATTTTGCCGACCAGGTAAAGAGAACAGCAAAACACATCAACTACATGACTAGATGAGTTTTTCGACACTCACATACTGACTCGCGCTGCCACGGAGACAGAGAGCATCCACTGTTAACAGATGTGGAGATTGTGTGCTGAACGTGGGAATAAAACATTGCAGCTGATGGTCACTTCATGATTAACGGTAACTGCGAGACTTGTCTTAAAAACCACGGAATACACACACAATATAATGTATTTGAGGGCAGAGTTGCCAGAGAGACGACCGGATGTCTGTGTCCGAAACGCTTCAAAACTGAAGTCGCAGTAAACAATGAAGAAAAATCATCCAGAACCAACCAAAGTCATCAGGAAAACGTACCTCCCGCTCGCAGTTCACCGGTGTCACTTGGTGTGTAACGATAAATCACACTGCACCTTTAAGTTAAACAATACTTTATATAATAAATGCTGTGCAATCAACGACTACTGGGATGTGGCATGGATAAGTTGTACATACATATGGCATGTCCGCTGTAAATGTGTTGAGGGTAATCACAGAATCATTCACGTCCACTGTAAAATGGCGCAGCCTCGCTGGCTGAAAGTAAGAAGTTCATCGTGAACACTGATGTGTTTTAATCAAAGACTGTGAAGCACTGACAGACTCTTCCTTCTGCATTCAGGCGGATGCTAAATACAGTCATGTATTTGGTCCCTGTATCTCTGTATTTGCACCCCCCCCCCACCCCCACACACATTCTGCGCTTTGAGAGAAACGCTGCCAGCTGTGGAGTTAAAGGGAGCCGAGATGAATGAGGCCATGTTGAGCCAGGTGTTTCATTGAGAGTGCGAGTCGAAGCGAACGGCGGTTCACTTAATGAGCCATTTCACTGCTTTTTGTCTGCAGCAGCGTGAGCCCCAATCAGGACATGAATTGCCCCCGATGGCAGCGACTGGGGGAAATGGAAGGGAGCTGAAAGGAGGGAGATGTGCTCTGCAGCTCTCTCTTCATGAGAGGATATGAAATGGAAGAGGCGACACCTTCACATGGATGTTGCTATTTGTACTAATTGTTGCATCTGGTAAGAGACAAGTGATTGAATACATTTCAGAATGGGTGACATCATCCTCCCGACAACCGAAGCACCTGAATGTATCGAATCATATCAGACTTTTATGTAACACGTCATGCTGTGACGATGCAGTATTTCAGGCCTCCGCTTCCACCGTCCACAGCATCTCGTCTCATCGAGTGCTTGAAACTTTCTAAATGCTTCACTACGATCAATGTTGTGTGCGTTTCATGTTAAAGGGGACCTATGGTGGTTTTCCTCACTTTTGGAGTTAAACACACTGTTGTAGTGTAGAAGTATCACTAATAAGCTGCTCAAAACCGCATGAAATCATACAAACGCATGTTGGAGTCATTGAACAAACACGGTGGCAGCTTCAGCAGGAGCAGCAAAACCCGCGCTTTGCAACAAAAGGCAATTCGTGATGTCACAAACCGTGGGTGTGTGTGTGTGTGTGTCCGCACTAGAGGATGTCAATCAAACAGAGGCACCCTCCAACCTAACGATACGGCTCGAAAGGGCACGTGATCTCGCGATGCATTGCGGGCCACCAGTACCATTCTAGCAGGCTACAGGCTTTGTTTACATTGATGAGTTAGACACGGTGCTGCAGAGGCAAGAGGCACAAACACAGGGATGAAGGGACCGAACAAAACATAAAGGCGATGGACCGAACCGAGACGAGCTGCACCCTGTTCCGAAGGCTCGGTATCTCCAAAAAATGAGTCAAATCGGTGGAATTGATTCATACGAGCACGGCGATTTGACAAGAAATGTATAGCTGAGCTTGTCCTCTATATTTTCAATGGAGTTATTGTACCAGCGTAGAATTTATTCTGTAAGGGCTCATGGACCAACAAACTTTCCGTGTTGAAGAGGAGACAACCGTCATTTCCACTTTTACCTCCGTGTCCCACGGTGCTGCTGCTTGTTTGCTTTTGACTGACGTATGTTGGTGTCTGCTGGACACATTTGTTTTAAAACAAACTATATTTTACTTGCTTAGATGGCAGGACTAACCTACATTTTCAGCCAGTCTGGGATCACCTACTGATCAGCCAAT
>JAFBJT010108923.1:83789-159231 GCA_016785325.1 Chascanopsetta lugubris
GGTGGTTTTAAATAGTGGTTTAAAACTCCCATCCGTTGTCGACCATTCATCCGGGACCTAGTCACAGGGGTGCTAGCTTCACCAGAGGGCGCCAAACTCCACCTGGGTCCTTCTACGTCACTGCCACTCAAGTGACCTCACACCTGACCCCATTAGACCTTTCCTGTGGGTGGCGAGTCTATGGGATTGAAAGTGGCATATAGGTAACATGGGCTTCAGTTTGCCAATGAACTAAAACAACGAAAACAAAGCGCTTTACAGTACAGATTACATTCACCCAGTCACACTGTGCATCTATTTGCAGCATCTATACTAAAGGGGGGGGGGGGGGGGGGGGGGGGGGGGGGGGGGGGGGGCAGTGGGTTGCACCATGAGTGTATGTGACATTGCCGTGGGTGACATACCTCCAGCGCGTTAGATACGGTAATTGGGTAACGTTCCCCGAAGATATCCGTTGTGCGCGGGATAGGGGAGTTACGGTAAGTAGGAGCTTACGTAGCCGGATCCTGCTTGTATCCCCTTCAAAGTAAAAGACGCCCAGTACCTGCGTATATTTACCAATTAGTATTTTATTGTGTTAACTCTCCGCGGAAATAGGGCCGAGACGGTTGTTTAGGAGTCAGAGATTGCCAATCCCTACGTTAGAGACTCGCTTTTCCATGACATGCGCCCGGGCCGGATCCGGCCCGCGGGCCGTATGTTTGACATGCCTGGTTTAGGGTTCGACGATGAAGTCAGCCACATATAAAATGAACCCAGGGTACTCACCAGGTCTGCTCAGCCTGCGGACGGGGCCAATCCAGACGACACATGTGACCGACAGTGCCGTTGGCCTTGGGGAAAGTCTTGATGTTGCTGAAGACGGGGTAGGGTATCATGATCAGCAGAGACACCACCCAGGTGGCGGCGATGACACGGTAAGCATGGGAGCGGGTCTGCCACACGCGGGACTTCAGCGGGTTGCAGATGGCGCTGTATCTCTCGGTGGCGATGGCCACGAGGCTGAAGGTGGAGATGCTGACGGAGATCCCTGCAAAGACAGACGGGCAGTCAGTTGGTTTGTTCGTCCAGGTGCCAAATATGAAAAATATTTTTTTTTAAATCAATCAATCAATCAATCCAAAAATGAAAAGAATAATGTAGATTAAAAAAAGAAATGTCATCCACCTTTGAGAGTCGCGAAACTCGCTGCCAATTATCATGATCTTGAGTCAACTTTGTTGTATTTGCATTTAGCGTCAGCCGGTTTCGATCGCTTCTTTGTTTGCTTCCCTCCGACTCTCCGTGTTCTGTGTTGATACAGATGAATTCCCAGAGAAGCTGCTCTCATCCACGAGTTCTTTCTGTTTGTGTTGTTGGACAATTGTGGCTGAAACACAGCCCACTTTCTGAGCCATTTCCAAGCTGCTGCTCTGCTCTGCCAACACTACAGATTTTATAACCACATCATCTTCTGCCAAAATCACAAGACGTATAAGTTAAAGACAACGACTGTGACGTAATCTCAGTCACATGTACGAGTGGAATCATACATCGCATGCATCTACTAAAAGTGACGTTCTGCCTCTCAGCCACTTTATGTTTTAGTATGCATGTCCGCATCGAGGGGAGGATTCAAAATGCCACTCGAACAGATTTTGATTGAAGATGTGAATTCTTTATACTGGATTTGTGAATCCATTGCTGCTGCTTATCATCGAGCCCTTTGCCCCAGCATGAGGTGCTGATTTCATCCCGCCGACGTCTTGCATAAAAATAGTTAAATTATTACGTCAGACTCACTAAACTCGGCACACAGGATGAAATGTCCATCACCTAGTCAGCGACTGCACAAAACACAAAGAGGCTGAATAATACGAGAGTGTCCGAGTTCACCTTCAGTGGCATTAAATCAAACAAGTAGCAAACTGATACATCATCACCACTGTGTCAGTGGGTGTATGAAAGGGTAAAAGACATGTCCTGTTTCCCAAGGACACCATCGCTGACGGGGTCAAAAGGGGCTAAATTAATTTAGAGACAAACCGAGGCCGTCCCGTATTTGCATGTATGAATATGGATAGTTAGCAGAAGGAGGGGCAGCTTACACAGAAATGTCCTCGCTGTCCTGAAGGTGCGACAAATAGCATTAATAATCCCATTCAGGCAGCTACAAAGGAAGTCGCCCCACCGGTGGATTCAGCACAGTGATCTCATATCTCTGAGCGGCAGCGGCTGCAGCTCCAATCCTCTATTTCACTGTCAAATATT
The DNA here is from genome assembly GCA_016785325.1 of Chascanopsetta lugubris. Lineage (NCBI taxonomy): Eukaryota > Metazoa > Chordata > Actinopteri > Pleuronectiformes > Bothidae > Chascanopsetta > Chascanopsetta lugubris. The sequence continues at coordinate 86,040 of JAFBJT010108923.1, forward strand.
TAGCCCCAATCATTGTCTCCGTGCGACGGAAGACCACATCCTATCCATGCCACTGCTTTGCATTATCATTCATAGAGGAGAGTCATTATGCAGACTCCTATGATTGTGGCATAATTCAATTTACCATATTAACTATTTGAGCTGGTGGACAGCATCATGGCTCAGTCGAGAGCAATTTATCCTTTGCTCTGCAGGATCGGCCCCCTTCCGATGGGCTCTACTGCAAAACAATGATGCAATCGTTGGCCTTTTCTATGAGGTAAAACGATTTGTAATACGGTGCTAAAATGAAGAGTCTTCAGTCTAAAGTCAGCAAAGAAATCAGAAAGATACACATCAAAGACTTGCAGATCTATGAATGGCACAGACGAGAGAGATGCTTAGTATGGTATGTGAGGTGGAAGTGTGATGAGGCAGAGGACAGCTTTATTGTATACCCGCACTAACAGAACAAAGGATCCGACTTGTGGAGATACTTAAGAACAAAGACAACATCATCTTCACAAAAAGACATCTGAATTCCTTTTATGCTCTGTGAGAAGCTAAGGGAGCTTTGTTCTGCATTATTATAAGCCTGTGAGCGAGGGGATTTCTTTTTTCCATTGCTGCCTCGATAACAAGGATAGACGGGAGGGATGGAGGATGGAGACGTGAAGTCAATTCACACATGGGGGAGTGATGTGAGGTGAGCCTACTGCATATAAACAATATAGGGTGCATGACATGGTTTAACAATAGGTCAACTCGTCTAGTTTTGCCATCTCATTTGGCCAAATGGAATTAAAAAATAATTTATTCATGCAGAGGGCATCTAGAACTGTGACATCAATCATGAATACATCAATATATCTACTTCATTCAGTCACTGGAAAGAGATATATGAATGTAAAGCAAATATTGCCTCATAATAATATGTTTTTTTTGTTTTGTTTCTTTGCTGTCACAGTGATCCGTTGCTAGTTATCAACACATTGTTGGGTATTTTGAAAGCAGAGATCGATGATAGCTGATTCAGCTTCATTCAAATGGGGCGAATTTGCAAAGTGCAGATTACAACGCACTGCTCTGGAGCACAACGTTAAAGCAGCTGAACAGTGAGCTGAACAAAAAACATATTTGCGATACGTTTATCTTATCGCTTTAAAAATGCAACACTGAAAATCGAAAAAAATATTACCTTCACAAGTCTCATTCAATTTGAGACTCTTGAAAACTAATTCAAGACATTTTAAGGCTTCATTTTTAACTCATGGTTTCCCAGACTTTTTAAGGCTCGTCCGAAAACCTGTTGTCAAAGACACACCTCAGTGTTTCCTCAGCCTCCTCATTCAATAACACAACCATGCCTGACTTCCGCTCACACTCCCAGTCAACCCCCGGCTCTGTCTCAGCAGAAGGAGGTGGGTGGCACAGTCAACACATGCAGATCGGAACAGAGCACCGACACTGAAAGAGTCTCGCGCAGTGAGTCTCCCACACCCCCATGTCTGTTTCCAGTGCAGACACTGAGAGACCCAAACGCACGTGAGGGGGGTTTCTTTTGTTGATGCTTGGGGGCAGTTACGCCCAGCCTCAGTGCCGACTCACAGCCATTGTAGAAATGAGGAAACAAGGAGATGTGGGAAAAAGTGATGTCTCTATTCCAGCCTGACAAGGTGGAATAACCGCAAGAAACAATAACAATGATAATGAGCAGAAGACGAGAAAAAAGTATTACTTATTCACAAGTATTTCTAGGGTGCGCTTTGGAAAGCAAACAGACAAAAACATGGTTTAAAGAAAAGGAACGAGGCAGTAAAACCACAGCAGATGATTTAGAGGATTAAGTTTGAATAGGAATGTTTTTACAATCGTATTCCTGCAGCACAAAGGCAAATTCAACACTAATAAATGTCTGATTTAAATTCCCCAACTTCTATGGAATGTCCGGAGCAGGTATGTTGGATGGGTATAATTTATGGAACATGTTTGAACACAGCATGAGGGAGGTCAGGGCAAGCAATTATCATATTTTCAAGCATATACCTCCTCGTGATACTGCATGTTAAATGACACGAACAAACAAGGGTGCTGAATTTAAAGCTCCAGTATGAAAGATTTAGGTAAATTCATTTCAAAGTCCTCTGGCGGAAAAGGAAAATTGACATTTTAATGACGTTTTTATGACCAATGGAAATGATATGCTTGGAAGGGCAGGGTGAGATGAATGGTATTCAGCTGCAATATACAACTTTACCACTACATGTCAATCGAGTGTATGTATGCAATTGTTTCTTTGCTGTATATTTAGAGCTAAACCCTCCATAATGGAAGTATGACACAGTCTTTCACATGGCGACACAGCATAAAACCTACATGAGAAGGCAGGTTTTATCGCCTCCTACCCCACAGGCTCGAACCGGCTAATTATATGAGGCAGAGCACGGAGCTTTGATGCATAAAGATGAGTAGCTCAGCCTATAGAAACCTATTAGAGGGGGAAGCCTGCATGAAAATAGAGCCACATCACTCATTTGGAAACCACACGGGTTCTCAAATGAGTGATGTTTTCAAAGCCCCACCGTTGGGGAGACTGATGGTTTGTTGTGTACATTTGCACTGAAGGGGAAGTTCGCTTCCAGGTGATGTATGGCGCTGATAGTGGTGGGATTGAAATGGATGACATAGCTGCAGGTAGTCGCTGCCAGTCCGGAGTAATTGAGCATCTTGTCTGGGGGATTAGTTTCTTGTCCGGGAGCACGAGGCTCAAATTCATCGACCCTTTCAACATTTCAGCTTAGGTCCTCTTGAACATTGGTCTTCTAACTGCCAGGGGAACACGGCACTAATCTGATGGTCATAGACCAATTTGCCACGCCACTAAAGAAGAATCATGGAACCAATCAAACAACAACCAGCATCTGTATGAATAGATCGTACTCCCCCGTGAATTTATAACCGCATGACACAGCTCTATTAGTCTTGTTTACAGGAACTCCATCTTCCGAAAACATCACTGGCAGATAAAATGCACCAATAAAACCCATTGATCTTCTTTCACGACACAAATACAGAGGTGATGCGGCAGCTCAGAGCCACGACTACACTTTCTATGAGTGTGTTAGAGGCAGTGGTCAGTTCGTATGCATGTCTCATACTTTCCAGTTATTGCTTCTGCAAGTTCTTAAATAGTCAGGTTTTCAGACAGCAGCTCTGATTAAACTTCTTTCCCTGGCAGTTTCTGAGAGGCAAATGTTTGAGGAGAGGGAGATTCCGCCATAATGCTGAGGAAGTTTCTGCCAAGTTAATTACCAGTCAAGTAACAGAACAAATGCTCACCACCACCAACCCTCCACCCCTCCACCCTCCTGGCACGGTATCTTCCATTCTCAGGATGAGCATGCTCTAATCCTTTTTCCTGTTCATTAAACCTGAGTGGTGTGAACAACCATAGCAGGCCCGCAAGTTTGCAGCCGAGTATCTTTCCTCCACTACCTCAACCTGGGAGATGAGGAGGATTTAAATTCCTCTACTGTAACTGCGCCTGTTAATTCATGGGTCCCATCTAATTCTCCGATGAATGTTACCCTGTGGACGCCTGAAGCCACGAACGCCCCTCCATAAATGGGAATAATGTGTTGTAGGTGCATGAAGCCCTTGCGGCGGTTTCTGTGAGCATTCACTGGAAGCAACGGAAAACTAAATTCTTTTTCATTATGCAAACTGCACCTCAGGGTGGGGCGGGGGCTGGGGGACAGACAGACTGAGCTGGTAATTGCATCACACCACCTCCAACAACATCATCAACAACAACAACAATAACAACGGCATGAACATGGATACATAAATATGACAGGCTGCTGCGCACACACCCACCCAGAATATTACAACATCGATCTGATAACTGCTACTAAAAGAGTGCAGCGGCCATGATTCACATGATTATAGTGCTCAGGGCAGATGGATGGATGTGTTTGCAAATGGCCGAAGACAGAGATGGATGGGGTATTGTTGCTGCTAACAGATGAGTTAGCCAAGGAGGTGTGCCGCAAAATCAATGGGTGAGGATGGTCGCAATGATCCCGTGTATTGATTGGTTTTGCATGATATTAGACCCAACTCATTGTGGGGTCAGATGAGAACGGACGAGGGAGTGATAGGGGCTCATATTAGCAGGTGTACGGGTTTTGTGTAAGGCAGCAGCAGCCAGCAACGACTAGTTATGAAGCTAGTTGGGGGCTTAATTACTTTTAATGACTCGCTAGTGGAGCATGTGGAGGAATAGGTGCAAATGGGCGGCATTCGAAAGTCACATGGCTGCCACTAACGCCTCACATGTGACCTGCATACAAAAGCTTCAGTGATGTAAAGGTCACCTGAGACAACCTTGTAAAATGAAGACAGGAATATAAACACAGAGACTATGAAAAGCCTGCGGAATAATATTCCCAATTCACAGGTAGTATACTCACGATGGAACAGATTACTGAAGATAATGCAGCTGGGTTAACGGATAACTATTCATTTTTTTGAAGGACCATGGCAAAATCCTTGGTCCTCTCTGTGGATTCAGTGCAATCAGTACCTCTGTTCTAAAGGGGGCGGAATAAATGATCTGTGAACAACTTTGACACATATTGATTTGGACTAATTTTGCATCTCTTCAGGGGAGTAACCTGAAAAATGCAGACGGCCACAACTGATTGTTGCACCATCAGCAATTAATGCTTCAGTCCCAGCTGTGGCTAAGGGCTTTGTAGAGCTGTCCGCTGACCAGAGGGTTGGAGGACACACCCACTTTCGAATGTGGATAGTTTCAATTTCGCGAATTGTCTCACAGGCTCCGTCAGGTGTGAGATCTTTCCATTTCATTCCACATTCTTTTATCTACAGCTCTTGTTTGCACCTCTCCACAAGCTCTTACATCACTCCAACCATGTGTTATGACCCTCTGAAGAGACAGAGTGGTACACACGTCATCTGTTGCAGCCTTTACACAAAATGGGATTGGTTTTTCTCCCTGCCTTTTGGATGGACGCCAAACGGAACATGAGAAAATATCTCAGTGAAGTTTACAGCTACTCTTGACACTGTGGCTGTTATCGCCAGCAGTGACAAGGATGTTGTTATAAAAGGCTCGTTTTTCATTTGCACACATCCAGCGTCAAGCCCGATGAAGTCATTACTCAGTCCCGCTTTATCTCAGTCCTGAGTCCAAGTAGAGTGGTGGACCAGACTTGTGCTCAAAAGACATTGTTGCAAAACTTTTATATTTTAACCTTTATACTTTAACCTTGATAAGAGCATTATAAGCACCGAACCATTTCATCCTAATGAGGAAAGGTGTATTCTCACAAGGTGTAAAGTATATCTACAAATACATTGTTGCAGCTTTACAGCCGAAGGCTGTTTACAAAATGCTCCAGGACACATTTTAACCTCAGTATGACAAAGCTGAGATTGTTCTTGAGGAGGAAAGTAACAGCAGAACACAAGCTTATCATGTTCTATGCGACGTTGAAAGGCGAATTGAAGAAGACATGAAAAATCTGTTGCCGTTCCACCCCAGACGTTTAAATCCAAGCAATAATTACAGAGTTTGCCTGCTGGAATTACACCTAGAATTAAGGTCTTGTAATAGCAAGAGAAACTCCAACATAGCTCTTTAATCACCTCAGTAATAAAAATCTGGCAAATGAAAGTCTCCATCATCGCACATACAGAGCAGAGAAGATAAAATGTTAGCAGAACCATCATCTATCAGCAGTGAGACTCATTCCCGTTGTTACTGACTGTTAAATAAAGGCCAAGAGTTGACCATTTTCCCTTATCTACTGAGCTGAGCCGGAGCTCTCATTTTGACTGAAAGCATTAAACAGGACAGAGCAGCCAAATAACACCAGTGTTTGAATTCAAGGAGAGTCCGAGGCGTTTGGCTCTACTGACCTTATCCTTTCTTATCACAGCCAAGAGAGCCCAGTAATTGAAAAGCAGATTCTGCGACTCCGTCCGCACAGATGGTACATCACTGCTCAGAGTCAATAACAGGATTGTGGACCCTGCCATTCAATTGCTTCTCTCAGCCGCTAAAAGTGAAGTGAAGAGACTAATCCGACAAGCTCTTTGCCGTCCCTTGGCGCCCTGACTCTGACTGAGGCCTCACATAGCTCCTTGACTCTGGCCTGTCGGGGGCCGGCTCATCGCTAAGTCACACTTCCCGCTTTCCTCGTATGAAGGCTGCCTTCTGACATGCAAGACGAAGCAGAGAGACAGCTCTGATAGGTAGACTTTTCTCAGCCAGCCTTTAAAAAAGGCACTTTTTATACCAACCAGTCAGCGTATTCTTACACTTTAATTTTTATTTTTTTTTTTTTTAAAGGCTCATACCTTTATTCCATCTACAATATGTGAGAATAAGAGGCTGCATGGTATCAGTCTCACCTCCTGCGAAGGGACTTGTCCTGAGTGCCACTAAGTCATGTGAAAATAGCCCCTGACCACACGGCCAGGAGTACATGTAAAAAACACTATTCTATATGCACACAGGAAAAACCTCGGCTAGCTCTGTGTTGTACGGTGCAATGGATCCGTTGAGAGGTTTCATTGGAAAACATGCTTTTAAAGGCCTGCATGACGTTGCTAGATGCTAATATCAATGTGGGAAATCATGAATGAGTTCAATTTTTGGAATAACACAAGTCATCCTCACCCATGAAATAAGTGACGGTCTTGCACATAGAGGCCCCAAAGATGAAGTCCTCCAAGATATTGGGGATGAGGGTGAAGGGCATGCAGAAGATGGCCATCATCAGGTCGCTGACCGCCAGCGACAGCAGGAAGGAGTTGGTGACGGTGCGCATGCGCTTGTTCATCATCAGGACCACGATGATCAGCAGGTTGCCGAAGACACTGAGCAGGAAGATGAGCACATAGAGCAGGATGCGCACTGAGTCCATCTCTGTCAGGGACACGGAGACAGACACAGGAGGTCATTAATAAAGCCTGAGTCTGTACATATTTCACCTGATCAATTAGAGGAAGGAAGCACAAGTGAATTAGCAAGTGCACGGGCCTTGAATTAATGTATATTAAATTGAAAACATCCACTTGTTGCAATAAAGCTCCTAATTAAGACAGAGTGGGCCATCTACCTGTAGATACATGAGACAAAAGAAAGCTTTGGAAAGGTAATAAATGAGAGGAATAACGGGAATAACTAAAAGAGACAAGAGGAAAATAAACTGCATTAACTGAGCTGGTTTAGTGATAAAAGAAAAACAAAAAGAATCCAAATCTTCATCTGTATGCAGGAGTGAGAACTTTTTCTTGTAATCACTGTAGCGACCCGCAAAGTAAATGAAATATCAAATAATAAAGTAAAAGAGGCAAAGAAGAAGAAAGTGAAATAAACAAAATAGCATCCATGCAGAAAGAGATCAGACTGTTGCCGTGTGCACACCAGGGAAATAAATACCGCACACAAACAGCAGCAAAGCCCATTACTAAACAGAATATCTTTGCATAATTGTACGAATGTGCGAGTGTCAATATCTTTCAGCGCACATCCTGTGAAGCAAACGATGATTGAAATAATGGCCCAGAGAGGGAATAATAACAGGAGTTGAGCAGAGTGTGTTAGGGGCAGACCTGGGATCCCTACACAAACTGGAAATGCTGGAAAGGAGATTAAAATTCAGCGGCAAAATAGTTCCTATTTGGACAGGCAAACGACTGCTTTGGGTTATGGGAGATCTAAGTCCAACATGATACTGTAACAATGAGCTGTGAGATAGCACACTGCACAGTCAATATGAGATACTTCATAAATCCCTCAAGGTGTAGATTCAATGTCACCAGACAAATAGGACAACACAGGGAACTGTGCGTCTCAGGGTATTACAAGATAAGGGGAAAGCAAATCAGTAGCTGAATACATCAGATGAGTAATGTTGAGAAAAGGGACATTGCAGGGACTGATATGATATGCATTGATATGATTCCAGCACAGACATACGGGATCATCCACCCCTCTAGAATACTTCATTCATCCCCTTCATTCAGCGCTGCCTCTCAGCTGCCCGGCTGCAGGACAGGCCCAGCCAGGGGGGGTTTGGGACGCTCCCTTCACTTCACCGTGGGCCTGTCAGCGCAAGTCTGCATCGGAGTGACAGTATCTGACAGGACAAGGTCGAAACTGGCCACGCTGAAGCGCTGACTGAGCCGGCAGATTAAAGACAGCAGCATGGGACAAGTCTGGAGGTCTGAGGCAGCAGAGCCTGCAGACACATGCTCGCGCACGAGGGGCGGAGCTGCATGTTCCGTTATTGTCCATGCGCTGTGCGGGGATTTATAAAGCGTGTGGTGAAGCAAAGTAATGGCGTGTTAATGATGCATCTATTTCTATTTTAAAATGCCATTTTCCTCCCACACATACGAACGATTTGAATCCCGAAGCTTTGAAAATAGAAATATAAGTGAGGCATAATGATGAAACAGAGTAATCTTGCGATATAGTCATAGATAGTACATCTCCATGAGATCTCTGTCACCGGCACCTCCACTGTAATGTGGATTAATGTGCATTACTGCCATTATGAGGCAATAAGAAAACTAAAATGACTCCCAGTGGAGCACATATCTCCACTGAAGCCCAACATTCCCCTCGGGAAACCACATTCAAAGTCACTGCACCAAAAATGAGTTTTTGGATCTGCGCCCAAAACGGATTTCACTTTTGAATTCCGGTCCCTCTTATGCCTAATGCCTCCCACTTCCTGGTTCATCCAAAAACAGGCAAAGAGGCGGAGCACAGGGAGAGCTGGGCGGGGCCCATGGTGCTGTCGCAGCATCCACAGAGTGCGCCAGGTCGGCCCAGGTGTCACACAAGAGGCCACGCCCTTAATTATGCACAATTTCAAACCTCGCTAGAATAAAATTAGCAAGTCATAGAAAAATGTTATCTTGTACAGTTGTCACAGAAATAAATGTGACTGAATTAGACCTAAACACTTTAAACATGTTCAATTCAAAGTTGACCATTTTAACATGGGAGTCTATGGGGATTGACTCAGTTTTGAAATCAGCCTCAAGTGGCCACCCTGTGTACTGCAAGTTTCTCCACTTCCATAATGGCCCCATCCATCAGACTCAGAGGTTGCCGCTTGCTTTCTCCACATCCTTGCTCCATGTTTTGAGGAACATTTCAAATTCGTACTCATTAATCATCATATCTAAATCAACTGTTAATCTTGGCCTTGGAGATAACCCTCCCGCGTAATATTCCCAGCATCTTTCATGAGAATTAGTTCATGCATTGTAAAGTCATTTGTCACACACCCACACTGTGATATGTTGAGGAAGCATAACCAGCCAAGTCATCATTTTTCATTTATAGGACAAGCTCCAGAGGAAACAAGCAGCACTGATAAAAGTGGCTGAGGTCTGTGTTTGAACCCAGGACAAACCATAATTCATGTTAATCACCAGCGCCACCTGAGACACACACACACACACACGCGCCCCCTGCTGCAAATATGAATTATTCCTTTGGCAAGAAAAGCCCCTGATGGCTTTCAGAGGATTTTCATGAACTGAGGATTGACATAACTTTCAAGCTGAAATCTACCCCTTGTTCCGCTGGGCTAAATCTGCAACACGGCTCCGTGACAACTTTGACAAAAGATTGATTTGATTAACTCGACAGAATTATGTGAGATGTGCATAACCGGAGCTAAATTGTCAGCCCTCCTACACAAACGCCAAGCTGGGAGCTCGCATCGGAGCAGCGGCTCAGCCCCTGTTCAAGTTTTGAGTGATCAAAATCAGTCAAGTGAAAATGGAATTATCTATTCATTGAGCACCAGCGGTATATCGGCTCCCCCTGAGCCTGGCGACTGCACGACAATTCACTTTGGCCGCTTTGACTCTCCAAAGCGTGACAGCTGCGTTCAAATCCACGGGCACCTAGAAATACATCACTGATGAAGAGGCTGCGTTCAGATGCTCCTGCATGTCAAAAATGCAGCAGTTCAGAATGACCCCAACACTTGTTAGGGTCATGTAAAATGATTTAACCTACAACAGCTCTATTCTTTGCGACACAAACTGTAATCAGATTTCAGATCAACTTTATGTTAAGAAAACCATGCAACATTAAATAGGCTCAACTTCTTTTAGAATAAAGAATCAACAAAATGGATTAGATGAATTGAAAAGCAAGATAAAACCTCAGCTTATAATTGTGAACCTCACTATTTGCGCCTGTTAATCAACAACCACAAGTCGCACGAGTTTAGTCTATTATAGTCTATTTGCTGAATTTGCATTCCCCCATTTTGATAATTGCACTCATTGCTCTTCATCTGTGTTTGTGGCCGTTTGTTGCCTTGTTGGCGCATTACTGCCACCATCTGGATTGGAGTGTGTAGTGAGCTAAAAACAAAAACATAATACTGATTATTTTCTGACATTGAAACTGCAACATTGAAAATTGCTTAAATATAATTTTCACAAGTCTAATCAAATGTAAGACTTGTGAAAGGTAATTTAAGACTAATTAAGGCCTTAACTTTAAACTAACACATTTGATGCCTTTCAAGATGTTTAAGGATCCACAGAAACCCTGTGTAATTATGATTCCCCACAGGGATCACTTTCTTTTTTGTGTATATATGGCAGAAAATTATCAAAGATATTTGAAGGCTTTTCTGAGTATTTTCCAGCATATAATTGATGGAGCTGGGCTCTGGTAATGAGACCTGAATAAATCTTCACAGAGATCAGGAATAATGAGCAGTGCGAACCTTAGAGGTTAGCAAAAAGAAGAGCGGCGGTTGTGAACCCATCCTTTTGATCACTACCTTGCCACAGGGCTATACATTTCATACCAGACCGCCGCCCAACCCTGGAGATTCATATATGCCCCAGACAGTAAGAAGTGAATGTCAGCGTCGACCTAATCTGATGTTACTTCTAATTACAGGTGATTAGAAAACCCTTTGGAAAGTATCCTGTGAAGCAGCAGATGGCGTCTGGGAATGAGTCCTGCACTTGTAGGACGTGGTGGATAAATCCCATTACAGCATCCAAAGAATTACGAAATGTTCATTATTTTATTGATCAAACATTGAATTGAATGATAATTTTCAAGAGCTCAAGCGGACATCTTGGACATGTCTTCCGTTTTCCCACCCTCACAGTTTGGTGTCAGCTGACATTGACATAATACAAGAGGAAACCAGCGTTTTCTCACAGATCTCAGCAGTGGATTGAGTTTTCCCAGTTGTCCTCATTTGTCATTGAGGAAGACATGAGAAGACCAGGCTGTTAAAAGCCTGATCCGTGGCCTCCATGTTTATTATCTGCTGCTGAAAGCTCTGGAAAAATACAATAATTGAGCTTTGAGTTCAAATTCTTTTATATCATTACGGCAACATTAGGTCTTCATGGATGTTTTGCCGTCTTTGCCTCCTCAGCGACTGAAACAGAATTTGTGTGGCAGCAGAGATAATACAGGAATCAGCCTAATAACATTAGACTTGCCAGATGATTATTCTGTGGGCATGTTTTCTGCCTTAAAGCGGAAAAACATCCTGTAACTAAATTTACATTTTTATTACAAAGACTTTCTTTCTAAGTCAAAAACACAGGGGAGAGAAGGGGAGACCTCCTTTCTAAACGCTATCAGGACATAAACACATTTATAATTGATTGTGTTTTCAGTGGGCCTTTACAACAGTCTCCCATATGAAAGAAATATTTTTTCTCACTGGACGAGCAGAGAAATTGTAAATTTGAGGACAGGATGACATTTTAATTACATTAAAATTCTAAACAATCTCCATGTCATCCCACATGGTCTGATGACTTTTGCACAAGGGCGATGAATAAGATCCTCTTGGTGAGAATTACGACGTGATGAAAATTAGCTTTGTTTTACACTTGATTTGGTTTATTATATGACAATATTTCTTCTTCTTAGCATCAATGAGATATAATCGTTCAAGATGGCGGCGCGCTCAAACGGAGCGGCTCACTGCTCTCCCATTCAGTGCTCTCATTTGCTTTTTATGTAGGTTTGTGGACTCTGTGTACGTTCGCTTCGGCCATCCATCATTACACCCGTCAGGATCTTGAGGACATCGGCTACCGACACAAGATAGCAGAAAACTACTACTATAAAACCAATCTAAAGACTGCACTCCCAAAGTTCCACCAGATTATGTGATTCTGTTTACTCAGACATCAAGCACGGCTACAGAGCCATGGCCCTCCCCCACCTCGGCCAGTCTGACCCTCTCTCCTTGCTGCTTGCCCCTGCATACATCCCCCTCAGACGCAGATCCAGGCCCATCACTAAGACTGTCACAACTTGGCCTGAGACGGCACTCAGTGAACTACAGGACATCAGGACCTGGGGACATTCACAGAGACTGTACTGGACTATATCAAGTTCTGCATAGGATCTGTGTCTGTGGAATAGTATTAATACGGGTTTTCCCAAACCAGAAACCCTGAGCTGACCAGCCAGGTCCGCACACTCCTCAAGGCCTGCGACACCGCCTTCAGGTCAGGCGACAGAACTCGTTACAGTGTGGCTCGAGCTAACCTGACAAAAGGAATAAAAAAAGCCAAAGCGGAGTACAAGGGGAGGATCCCACCTCGCCAGCGAAAGATCACGGGTGGGTGTGGCAGGGTCTTCAGAGCATCACCAATTTCAGAGGCTGTGAGATAACAACAGGAGATTTGAGTGTGTCGCTGGCAGAGGAGCTTAACTGCTTCTTCGCTCGCTTTGAATCACCGCAGCAACACTCATCTGCTTCAGCCCTGTCGTCACCAACCCCACCAGGTTCCAGCACGCCCCCAATCACTGTAGAGGAGCCCGATGTGAGGCGCGCGCTCATGGCATTGAACCCCAGGAAGGCTGCTGGCCCAGACGGTGTACCTGGCAAGGTGCTCAGGACACGTGCCCACCAGCTGTCCGGCATCTTCTGCACGATTTTCGACCTCTCCCTGGCCCAAGCAGACATCCCCACCTGCCTGAAATATGCTACAATCATCCCAGTACCAAAAAAGTCACCCACAAACAGCCTTAATGACTACCGCCCTGTTGCTTTTACACCAGTAATCATGAAGTGCTTCGAGAGACGAGTTCTCCAGCACATCAAAGACTGTGCCCCCCCCACCCCCCGCCCCCCAACACATTCAATTCCAACCAGTTCGTATACCGAGGGAACAGATCCATAGAGGATGCCATCGCCATTGCTCTGCATGCTGTGCTGAGCCACGTGGAACAACAGCAGAGCTGTGCCAGGATGCTCTTTGTGGATTACAGCTCGGCATTCAACACTATCATCCCGGACATCCTGACCACCAAACTGGACATCCTGGGCCCCCACACCTCCCACATGTGCCTGGATTAAGGACTTTTTGACCAGCAGACACCTGTCTGTGAGACTTGGCGGCCACCTTTCCTCCACCCGCACACTGAGCACCGGTTCACCAAAGGGCTGTGTGCTGAGCCCCCTCTTGTACTCTCTCTACAACTATGACTGCAGTCCGGCCCAAAGAAACAACACCATTGTCAAATTCGCTGACGACACCACAGTGGTCGGACGGATCTCAAAAGGAGATGAAGCAGCCTACAGAGAGGAGGTCTGGAAGTTAACAACCTGGTGTACAGACAACAACCTGGTACGGAAGCTGCACTGGGGCAGACGGAGTGAGGTTTCACAGGATAGTCAAAGCAGCACAGAGGATTTTTGGCTGCCCCCTCCCCTTCCTGACAGACATCGACATCACCCGGTGCCTCGGCAGAGCTCAAAACATCATCAAGGACAGTTCACGTCCCGGTTCGCAGCTGTTTGACCTGCTGCCCTCTGGCAGGCGCTACAGGTGTATCAAAGCCAGGACAAACAGATTAAAAAACAGCTTCTTCCCGAGAGCCAGCACCACCCTGAACTCTCACTCACAACCCCCGTCATAAACATGATCTAGAAATGTGCAACATGTCTCACTCTTTTTTTTTTTACTCGGTTTTTATCACTTTTTATATATTTATTATTATTTGGAGTACTTTGTTTGAATTTTTATCATGTATATATTGGATCTGCACTAAATAAGGAAAAGCTCTCCAAATTTCGTTGTGCAACTAGTATAATGACGATAAAGGGCATTCTTCTATTCTAATGGTGGGTGTTACAAAGCAGTGGCAGACCGAGCATGTCACACCTTAGCCTTCAGTGGTGTCCTCCCTTAATCAATCCCTCTCTTAATACCGTTGTTATCGTGACACAGCTTCAGAGAGCACCTCTATTGCACAGATGATCATACAAACTCAGGGCTTTGCATCACAGACATGGTATCTCAGATAGCAGAGTGAATACCACTAAACACAACTGAACAAGTCACCATTATCTGCAGCTAGAGATGCACCACACACATCATCTCTGGCAGAAACATCGATATCAACCTATTCTCAAGAATACTGATTATTTGTACACAAAATCCATCCAGCCTTCATTCCTCAAGAGCAGCGCAATCACTCTGTTGCACTCGGTCCAATAATGAGAATCCTTTAGGCCAGCAGAGGAGGCCTTGCTGGCCTGGACGCTCCGCCACTGTTACAAAGTGATTTTTAGCAATTAAACACACTGTGACTAAGCCACTGCACACATGCTCAGTACGAATTATCCACACTGCACTCAAAAATATGTTGTCTACGTATATCTAACATAAATGGGTATGAGGGCCAGTTACCATCCAATTATAACTCTTAACTCAACCATCAGAATTGAGTTTTCTTCCTCTACAACATCAGACACTAGAAATAATAGAATATCTCTGGAGCGTGCGACTAAAGCAACACAGTCACTTTGCCGTCGTGGCAGGTCAGATGTTGCCTCTTCACCCGTTGCTGAGGTGTGTTCACATTGTTGACAATATGTATCGTATCCCTGAAGGAGATTCAATCAAAAGATAGGGGGTGTGATTCTGACCTTTGCTCCATTTCAGCTAAATCTGCGAGGATGAGCTCACTCCTCGAATACCAACTGTGATTTCACCTTGAAGGCGTCTCCCGCAAACAGCCTCGTCCGAAAGCATCAAGCGTATTCACTATGTTTCCCATCAACATCCTCTTCTCGTGTGCAATACATTGGGATTGAGCCACAGGACTTTAAAATATGGTGGCAAATGAATACTTTGACAGCAGTTTAGCATAGTGCTGGATGTGCACAAGACCATATAGCATTAAAACGCCATAATGAGGACGGTTAGTGTTAGAGTCAGCACATTTCAAATCAGTTAGTCTTCCTACCATCCTGCCCCATGAGAGCAATATATTGATCCTACATTACTTTGAAAAATTTTTGGAAGTTGGAAGGCGCTTGTTTACATAGAGCGCACAAACAAGCTCAGCACATATTGCCTGACCCAGGAGGCGCCCGTCAGACACAGAGGCTTAGGTGCCATTAATACCGCCTCTTTCTGCTGCATCAACATATATAAAATGATGAAAGCAAATATTCAAACTCTTAAGGAAGCAGTTATGACAGGAAGAAGAACACTGACAGGTATCGGGTACTAAGCATGACAGCGGGTGATACGTACAATAGGTGTAAGCTCATGCCAATTCTAAGTGGAGCTCTTACAATGCTAGGCAAGGTACCGCAGTGTGGCCTCTCCTGAGCGTGACAAATTCTCTAAATCCATGTCCACTCCTCGGTCTGTGCTCACACAGCCATGTGGGGCCACATGCCAGGCGGTGTTGACAAGCAGGCCCGCTGCACACTGGTAATGATACTCCAATGGAGTGCGGTGTTCCAGTGGGTGTGCGCAAGGATTACTGTGCAGAAGGACACAGTGTCCACATGAGCGAGCGTAATGGCCGTTTGGATGCTGCATTGAGAAGAAGTGAGGAGACACCCACACACTGACACACAGGGATATAGAAACCAGGTCCATTGCCAAACCCCTAAGAAAACCATGGAGATATAATAACGAGTATAAAAAGAGCCCGGATGTAGTGTCAAAGGTGTGGAGCATTTGCTCTATCCTCCTCTTCTTCTAGTTCTTTGGCAGTGATTCATCTCAATTGGAATGATATATTTGTCAAAAAGCATCATTTGTCTGTTCATAAACTTTTTAAGACTTTGGAAAAATAATTGAAAACAAATAAGGCCTTATTCTAATACCACACATTAAGGATTTGCTTCGTTTGAAGCTCGGCTCACTTCCTGAACCCAGTTCTTACTCTACATCCATAAGTGTAAGAGATAAACAAACCTGCCACCTGAACATCGACTCGCTGTCACAGCAGCCGCCACGAACTTCATTAAAATGCATGAAATTAACACAAGTGACCCCTCACTTGTCCAAATGTATTAAGCTGAAGCGTCACTCAAATCAACATGGTCTCGATGGAACTGGCCATTGCTGCAATAGAAGTGCTGCATCTCCAGGGATTTTCTAATTGATTACAACAGTCAGTAAACGTGTTTGCTGATTAATTCCCATAAATCAGCCAGAGCGCAGAGCCCATGCTGTCGCACCAGTGTGTTAGACCAGGGTGACACAATGTTATTAGGATCCAAATAGAACTCTGCCGGAGTTAGGACTGTGGAGACCATTAAATGTGTTGGGATCCCAAGTTCAGAGAGTAGTAACCGATCAATAGTAACTTCCAGGATCATTCAACTTCACGGAGGGTAAGAACCCCTCGTGAGCAGTGGGTGTGTTTGCTTTGTCACTTTCATGGCACTGCTGAGTCACAGTGAAAATTAGGTCTGGACCATACGATTTTAACTGGGGCCCTGACAAATTCCTCAAACCTCAGCTGATCCTCTCTACATTCCACATCTACTACAGCGAGTTCATAAAAGCCGGCGTGGAGACGGCGAGCACCGCCGATCAATACAGAGAGTGCATGGCTGAGAGAGTGCTGCATGTTGGATAGAATCTTTAATGCTGCCACTGCAAACTCATCATACAGAATATGCGCCGCTTTCCAGGTGACGAGAGGGGAGCGTCTGGGATAATCTCTTATCGATTTTCAATGGTAAATCTATGCAATGACAGATTCAATTCTCAGATGCTGTAGATGGGGTTTGTGCAGATGTACATAGAGTCATTATCAGAGAGGATGAGGCAGCAGGGGTTATTCTAGGGATCTCGAAGGCTGAGCAAAAAATGAAATATATGATTTCATTGCAGTCTGCGCTGCTCAGCCAGTCATCAAAAATTGTTGTGACCGTGGACTAAAGTAATATAGCTGTTCTCTGGGGGGGGGCGCTCTCATAACTCCAGACAGTCATTTGCTTTGCCTATGATTGCAATGCCCCTCAAATAATTCTCAACACACCACCTCAGTGTGTGAGTGTGTGTGTGTGTGTGTGTACTGTACGTGCCTGTCTGTTCTGCCTTGCCAAGTCATTTTTCCAATTATCCCACCAGATTAGCCTGATCATTTTGTGACAGGCTTAATCCCAGTTTGGACAGCCAAAGAGAAGATGATTTTCATACCTGCACCAGACACTTGGCTTCCTGTCGATAACAGCGCTCATTTAATACTCATGAGCCCTACGTCATAATAACTTATCTCACGTGCACGCCAAAGAAAAGTGATGAGTTCAGCCAAATGCCACCTTGAATCAGCGGGGAAGGGACAGAACAGCAACAGATGTTGAAGCACATAAACATGACTGCGTCTGAATTCAACTGCTCTGGGGAAGTCCGGGCTGATGGCTGTAATGTGATTTATGTCAGATGCTATTTCATTCCTGCACCGGAGGACTTTCACCGCCGCTCTACAGCGCAAACGAGAGGCGCGGCGAAGCGCTCCGTCCCTCTGTCTCTCTCTCCGGCGGTAGAGACAGATCCCTGAGGATTATGTGAAATACAACATCAAATGAAAAACTATCTGGAAAAAGCAGGAAGAGAGAGTGAACCGTGAAGAGTGAAACATCTCTCACAGGTTATCCACTGCAGCAGCTGTACAGTGCACCTGCTTATACAGTACATGATGACAGCGTTTAACACGGGATGAGCAGTTTCTGTCTGACACTGTACACGTGCAGTAAATCACCACCCCTGGATTAGTGATAATACTCAAGCAAGTTCAGAATTCATCATTAATGTGAGTTTTAAGCAGATTTACTGGGATGGAAAATATGAATATCACATTTGACTGGAATCTCTGAGAAGGTGTTCAAAGATGAGCAAACTGCCTTCAAGTTATGAAACAACCTTAACTGCCACTGCCGATGGGATGTTACTGGTTCATTCAAAAAACAACAAAGAGGCGGAGCACAGGTAAAGCTGGGATTGGCCCATGGTGCTGTGGCAGCAGGCACAGAACGTGCCATGCCAACCCAGGTGTCACTTAAGAGGCCACGCCCTTAATTAAGCAAAATGTGAAACCTTGAAAAATGTGACCTGAAGTATTGTTTGTGTGGGGCTTGTAACATGTTTCATTCATCTCTTAAATTGACCACTTTAACATGGGAGTCTATGGGGATTGACTCAATTTTAGAGCCAGCCTCAAGTGGTCACCCTGTCAACTGCAAGCTTTCCCACTTTCACACTGGCCTCAATCCTGGTTGCGAAACGGAGCCACATATTCTCATTCAAGTGTTTGATGCCACTCAAATCAACAGAAAATCTCCTCTTTGCGCGGGTCAGGGCGCCACATGGGGAGGCTGTTAGTGGCTTCCTATCCAAACACAACCAAAATACTGTCTTTTTAAAAACAATATCAGGATGTGCACCACCAAAAATACAGTCTGCTCACCTTATAGGCTTTCTCTGCAGAACTGTTACTGCTGGGTCCACTTTTTAGGTGGAATATGAAATGGAGCTCTGATTGATGTGTTGCATGTTGCACCACAAACACATGCATAATTAATCAGACAACCAAGTATCACAAACAGCACCCATGCAGCTGCTAATCTGACCTTTGCTTTCCTGCTGTTAAAGAGGCCAAAGTCACTCGTGACTTACAATAAATACACTCACACCTAAGCTAAGATCTACAAGAGAAAGGTTCCTTGGTGTCTTTAAAGACCCGCCCTCCTTATCCATCCCAAAATTCCCTAGAGAGTCACACTTTGCATTTTGAAAACCTCTTTAGCATCTATAGTGAGTCAAAAGTCCAAAAGGTTAATGCAGGGGTGGCAGTGGGGACACACACACACACACACACACACACACTTGAAATACAATCCCATACAATCTATAGGTTGTAGCCTACACCTGGAGAGTTACTGTAGTTTGTTTAGAGGACCGCTCTCTGATTGGCTAATTTTCTCTAAGTCACAATAGCTGTTCTCACGAAGTTTACCTTTCACAAACAAACGACACAGCCGGACATTGTCCACGTCAGAGACGATAACTGGCTCACACGGATATTTTACAACTGGGTGATGGGACCCGGATTAATCAACGTGGCCATTGCTTTTATTATTTCCTGTGTTTTTCAACAAAATACAAAAATCACTGACTCAGCATTTGAGCCTTTTTGTGAAAAACAAA
Organism: Chascanopsetta lugubris; assembly: GCA_016785325.1. NCBI lineage: Eukaryota > Metazoa > Chordata > Actinopteri > Pleuronectiformes > Bothidae > Chascanopsetta > Chascanopsetta lugubris. The sequence continues at coordinate 105,546 of JAFBJT010108923.1, forward strand.
TAATAATCCTCTGTGCTTTTGGGTTTTGTTTTTGTGTTTTAACATAAATGAGCAAATAAAAGGTAGTTTATTTAAAATCACCCCTCAAAATATGAACTGTTTCCAGATGAAAACATTTTCATTGTGTCCACAGCGAATGACAACACTCTTCAAGCGTTGGCTGCACCTTAAATTTCCTGTCCCAGCTGTGGAGTTTCACATCCGACAGCAGCATCGCAAACGCATCATCAGAATTCCACCACTCTGCCCTGCCTGAGCGGAGGATGAATAGGTCCTCTAAGGGATCCAAGTAAATAAAAGGGGCGGAGTTTGAGTGTCACCTCATGGACGAGCGAACGAGGGACTGATGTGAGAGCAACAATTGGTGAGCAGGATGTTGCTGCACACACCCACTCGCTGCTGGAGGGGGATGTGGAGCCCCAACTGCTCCATCTGATGTTGCTCCGATATAAGGTCGATAAAAGTAATGCGGCACAGTCTGAGGAGCGGCAGTGAATTATTTAGTGGGAGGTGCGATTTGAAATTAAACTTGATACTGCGACAGCTGCACTGTACAGGGGTTAAAAACAATGAGAGAAAGAACCGGCTCCTGGGCTCAGAGCTTATTACCACATCAGCCCTCTGGTGTTCTGATGGAGGACAGAGCTCAGGAGGCTCCATCTCCGTCACTGTGGAGTTTCATCTCAGAGCCGCCAGAGTTCCAGGCAAGACATAAACAAACACTGAAAACTCAAACAGCTCTTTTCACAGCGCTGGCACTCGTTCTGATTGTGACATTATTGATGCGGAGAAGCAGCAGCAGATTGGGCGGCTTAGATGATTGATTGCAGACAGTGGAAAAGGCTGAGGAAGTCATCTTGATTGCAAATCATCCTCTGGTAAAATGCAGAAATCCGGCACAGAGGCGGAAAATGGGAGACCGCTTGATGGTGCGGGGGAAAAGTGCCTTTTTTCTCCCTTTAACAAACAGCTGATGAAGATTTTATGGGCATATTACATTAAGTCGACTGATTACATTTTTTAAAAGGTGATAAATCATGTGGGTGACGGTTACTAATGGGAAGGCAACAACACTACGACACTATGATTAAAGTAAACTTGAGTATAATCAATCTTTTTATGATGCATTGACAAGTTCAACAGTTTATCACCTGAGCTGGGAGAAGAGAGGAGGAGACTCTTACCTCTGACTCTGGTGATGGGTCTCGGGAGGTTGGAGCCGTTGCTGCAGCTGATGTTGATTCCCAGACTCAGGTTCCCCTGTTCAGAGCAGCCCCCCGACATCTCCAGCACACTTCCATTCACCGCCTGCAGAGCCATGATCTCTGGAGACAGGGACAGTCACCAACAATATTAAATCACACCTGCTGGGACTGTGTAAAAAAAAAAAAAAAAAATCAACTTTCCACCGTCTTCATAACAGAAAGCGATGTCAGACTTGGAGAGGAAGAGAGGAAGAGAGCGCAAGAGAAAGAGAGAGAGGGAGGGAGAGAGAGAGGGGAAAGACCTTGACTTTGCCAATTAAAAAAAGAAGCAACAATGTGGAATAACATGAAGAACAGGCAGAGTGTGACAGCTGAGCTCGCAGCAGCAGAGTGTGGAGGAATGGAGCTGTGCTGCTACGGCAACTGAGCAGCTCCGCTCCTCGTTCGCTCACCCGCTCTCTCTCTCTCTCGCTCTCTCTCTCTCTCTCTCTCACTCACTCATCCTCACTCTCCCTCTCTATCTCCTCCTCTCTTCCCTTCGCACACCAGCAAGTTTCACATCTCAAGGCTGCAAAGTGGTGCCTGCTCTGCGATAGCGGGAACTCCTCATCGTATACATCATTAATACAATGATGCACCAGCATGCAAACAGCATTCTTATCATTGCAGCTGCTCAGGGTGGAGGCAGATTTATGGAAATATTTCATCAAACGTTTGGTTCTATAGTTGTGCAGCTTCAAAGGGTCACAACCGAGTAGAATACATTAGGGAATTTGCATTACAAATAAGAGGCTATAATGCCGCCTATAGGGAAACAGTCGTGATGATGATGGAGTCTTGCTGAAATGGTCCTTTAACACCTACAAGTTGCACCATGTCCCCTGATGTCCAGGATGAGTGTCGCCTCTTTTATTCACACTCTGTTCATTAAAGTGACTTGATCTCGTCCCGATCAATAACAGGAGAATATCTCGCTCTGGAGGGGCCATTGCTGTTGATTATTCAGGGAGCGACCTGCAGGTCGTGTTGGTCCATCAGGGAAACAAAGAGCTCAGAGGGGTTTAAAGTCGCAGTGTGATTTGGTGACCTCTAGAGGTGAAGGTGCATGTTGTATCCCTCACCTCACCCTCAGCCCCCTGAGAATGCAGGAGAATTCAGTTGTCATTCAAACTCAATACATGGTGGCCACCGTGGAGAGGACCTGCCCTTCGTGTAAATACACATTAATGGGCTAATTTTAGGGCAATGGGAAAAAGAAAACATTTAGGTGATTAAAAATTCATGAGAATGTCAGTGTGTAATTGTTTTGTAAAGTGTTTAGAGGTGACACAATCTAACACACTGCACCTTTAAAGGGGAAGAGCATGGGCTTCCTTTGACTCAAATTGTCCTGTGATTTACAGGTGGCGCGACACTCCAGGAAAGGATACGGCACATCCTGTGATTCACCCTGTTGAATGTGATTTGTATCATCGTGTTGAATCATATATTGGAAATGTTGCGCAGCCTGTGGAGCCCATGCTAAACGTTCCACCCGGTTATTTGTCTGACCTGGCAGGAGAGAGGTGAGAGGCACCTGGGACTCCTGATGTGCAGCCTAATGGTTTTGTTTATGGGAACATTGTCCGGAGCGCCTCAGGGTTCGGTTCGTGTAGGACAGTTTGAGATGGTACGGATACTTGAAAAAGAAATGTCCGGAGGCGGCGGGGGAAGGCGGGGGAGTGAGTTTGCACTGTGGAGGAGGAGGAGGAGGAGGAGGGCATCACTACTTTTGTTTGCCATCTGTCAGGCAGCTGCTTTCAGTCTCACCGACGGTGCTTGTACCGCTTTGATATTCTCAATTCTCAAGTGTGTGGGAGGCAGCAGTTTGTGTGTGGAGCTCCAGTTTGCCTTCAACAAGCTGGAGTTTCTCCTGCATTCTTTAAGAGAATGGCTGGTTAATGCGAGGCCAAAAACCTCTCCCCTCTGCTTCCCGTTCTGAAACCCCCTGTGTGACTTTTGCTCCACATCCACTGTCCGTAACACGTCATCCACATGTCATGACCAGCACAGCTGATTAAAGGGGGATGTACGCTTGGATTCTCGGTGGCGACAGAATATCCTTCTTCCTTTGAAGTTACAGGATCCAGTCAAACAGACGCACCCGAGGGAAGACACTGAACTTTCTGTGGGAAACAACTGCCAGCTGTGGGATGGAAGTTTAACTGATTTAATTAAACAGACTCATTCAATTCATATATCAACTAATGAAATAAAGCTATTTCTTAATTTGATTTTAATCAATTAATCACCATCTGTACATTTATTCTAACATGTTAATTGAATTGAATAATATTATTCATTAATAATATTCAAATGATAAGATACATATGCTTATATATTACAGCAATTATAACAATATAACTATGAATTCTATTTGATCAACTATAACCTTTAATTTATATTTAATTAATTATAGGAACAAAAATATCACTGAGAGCCTATTTTCCATCGTGGTGTGATCAAGGCTCTGTGTATATAACAATGTGACATAACACATTCCCAGAAGTGCACGTCCTCAGGTGTGTGTATTTACATGCTTCCCTCTTCACTGAAGGATATTCTCCCTATCATCTAAGCTCATTAGCTTTGTTTGGTTAAGTTTAGCATGAAGAGCAGAGGCCGTGTGTGTGTGTGTGTGTGTGTGTGTGTGTGTGTGTACACACTTTAGGTGGCAGCCAAGTTAAGTAAACTGTCTCCTGGCTCTCGTTTCATAAGAAAACCAAAGAGTCGATAAGAGTTCCGTGAGAAATTAAATGACCTATTAATAATTTACCCATGATGCTCGAGTGTGGACCGCAAATAAAGATGGACAACGGGGCTCCTGAAAGCAAAGGCAGTGTTCCTTGACCGCCCCTTGCTGCGGTGTAAACGAGCGGCATCCCTTTCCTTTTACCTTTCCTTATTCTTATTCTATCACGATTTGAAATTGTGCATGATTAAGGGCGTGGCCTCTCGCCGTGACAGCTCTACCTGAGCTCCGCCTCTTCGCCTGTATTTTGGATCAACCCGGTACTTGGAAGAGTTAGGCTTTGACATGACGGCTACAAGTGAACCGCCCACTACGAGCCTCATTAGCACTCAGCGGACACCTGTGGGTGATGTCACGGATGCCACGTCCATCTTTATATACGCTCCATGAGCTTGACCCACTTTACAGCTCAGTCAAGAGATGACAAACACGTGTCACTGTGGTGCCGTCAGTCTCGTCATCTCCTCCGACCGTCTCAATCAATCCGTCAAGAACCTTGAGGGCCCTCGGGAATGTGAACCAAAAAGCAGCAGGTCTCTGCGGCATCTGCAGTGAATCCATGCAGATGTTGAGACAGATTTTCTTCATCACACCTTCCAAACATCATAAAAACCACCAGCTGCTGGAGCTGATGTTGTGAGGAATGTCTGAGCATCTCTCGTTTACAATAATCACTTATTTCAACCGAACTTGATGTGGTAATCAGCGGGGTCAGGGTAATGTTACACACACACACACACACACACACACACAGGTTTTTTTCAAGTCTGTCTCTGAGTTCAGCCAAGTCGCCTCCCATTCTTATCTGCAAGCATCAGTGTTCTCATCCATCATTATGAGGAAACAGTTTGTGATGTGTGCTATGATTCTCTATCTGGGACACACACACACACACACACACACACACACAGAGCTAGGGCTGAGACAGGTCTTGTCTCTTTAACTTATGAGCGGCTCAGGAACAGACAGGATGCACATGTCAGCACCAGTGTCAACACTTGCTGAGGCCTCATTAACACGCAGGCCTGTAATTGTCATGGTTTTGAACCACACCGCGCCCACACTCATTAGATTATAAATCTTGATTGACAGAAGTTTGAATTAAAATGCATGTTGTTGACAGAGTATGAACCAACAATGGTAGGTTAAAATGATGTTGACAGTGGCTCCTGTGGCCACTTCTCAAGTTGTGAACAGGCCTTTGCAAACATTCTACCTCTGTCTTTGATTATCTCTCGCATTAGATCCTATCTGAGCTCAGTTCTGTACTGACCTCTGCTGGTTGGATGTTATACGTTTGCACAAACTCACCTTGAGAGAGAAGCAACATTTACACTATTTTTTTCACAGTTTTTCCACAACATTTTTCGGGACTAAAATATTTTATATATTACCTGCATATTTACACTGCACAATTGTAAAGCTCTGTTATCTGACCTTTCAGATTGTATTGTATGAACCGACATGGATTTAACGTCCTTCCGACCTGCACGCACTGTGGGATGCTTAAAAATAACTGTAATACACAATATTCAAAGGGTGGTGGATAAAGTGCTAATCTTTACCTTTGCTTTTGGTGTAATCCAGGTGAGATGGGCACAGGGGACAGGGATATGATGGGATGGGCATTTTCCTTATGGCAGCCATGACTGAAAAGAAGAACAAAAAGAGACCTGAAAATAACAACCAGGCTCCACTGCAAGAAATTATAGCGCAGAAACATATCAGCAGTGCAGTAGGATCTACAGATCACTATGGCACCATGGTTCATTACTCTACACCAAATCAGATTAAATTCTGAAAGGTCATGCGGTCCACCTGGAAATATTTATGTGCTCCAGTCCCGAATGAAAGAACGGGCACCGGTGCACCAAACAGAACATAATCTAATGAGTTTGAAATGCCACATATAACCCGTGTTTGTGTAAACAAACATATACCATCATCCCCCGAGCCACACTGCTGATATTGCTCAGGTTTTCATAATCAAACTGCTGTGGGAAACAATCCAGTGTTTACAGGATGATGTGGAAACGCTGCCAACACCAACACAAGACACAGCCCTGGTCAAATAACACATGTGCAGTGTCAGAGGGTGATAAATAAAAGGCACCTTCAGCTTTATGGCTCCGTATCATGCCGACATTGGTTCTATACTGTTAATCAATGCAATGTGGGTCTTTGGCATGAAGTATGCTATCTAATCGTTTCTGCCAATATGACAACATCTTAATCTGAGTGATGCGAACGTCTGCTATAAAAAAAGAACGCATGCGTTTGATTTGATCCACTGCAAAAATGTTGAATCCAAAATTGGAAGGAAAAGCTTTGAGTGGACAAGGGAAGTAAACTTCAACGGTAACATTAGAAAGGAAGAGAAGGAGGTAGATAACAGTAGCGGTAGTAAATAGTCCAAAGCAAAGGCAGCATTTCAACACAATAGAAGGCACATTTTTATTGCTATTACTTAATCAGGCTGTCTATCATTTGATTGCAGGGCAGTTATTTAAGATGATGCATATCAGTTAATACTGACAGGCTATTTTCCACTGTGCTGTGATCAAGGCTCCAACCTCAGTTAGATCATTAACCACAACAATGATTGCATGTGAGCTGTCAAGGTGTGTGTCTGAGGCAAAGGTTTATCTTTATCAGATGGAAGTCTTGTATAAAGGATGTCCTCACGTCAGGGGAGTTCACTTTTGAGAAGCTGGGTTTGTTTTTCCAAAGTGAGGATGTTTAACGCTGCAGCTCTGAGTGTTGTGGTGCTGCTCTCTGCAGTGGGGGCTGCAGAGGAGAGGTGAGTCTGGCATTAAGATACTGCTTGGATTTTTTGCAAAACATCCAAATCCACACATCGTGGCGTCACATGTTTGAAGAAACAAACATTTAGTACTTTTGGAAATTTAAATTGTCATTGACAGAGAAAATTCAACTGTGGTGTGTTCTTGTAGCATAATATCAAAACCTACGGGGCAGCTATTTTAATAATATTTGCTAGCATGAATTATAGATTATTTTCCCAAGCTTGTTCCCCTACTATTTCAATTGTTTGCCTACTTTTCGACTAGGACTGATTCAAACACATTATTTTTTATTTTAACTTATTTGATCTCGCTTCATTCTGTATTATTTTAATGAGCGAAAGAAAAACTGCAAATTTGTTCAAAATGAATCCGACATATTGAGGATAAATAAATAAAGTCCTGTGAAGTTGTTTATGCCAACAATAACCAGAACAGAGCCACGTGTCATTCCTTACTAACTCAGCCGCTTTGACAATGGATGCTTCAACAAAAGAAGGGGGGGGGGGCATGTGCTGCCTGTCACATGCCTCATGTTTTGACCATGTGTGTTGTTATCCGACAGAGTGAACTATGACTACTTCAAATACCATCCCATGCAAGAGGTGAGAACAGCTGATAACTGTTCACACACACTCAGTCTCAGTCACACACACACACACACACCCACTAATGTATACATGCTCCTCAGATTTCTAAATGGATGGCTCAGATTGCACAGGATCACTCTGATCTCGTAAGCATTGTAGATTATGGATTCACCTACGAGCACAGGACAATCAGCTTGCTGAAGGTAAAACATATTCAACTGTTGAGAAGAGCGTAACGGAGAATACTACTTTACCAAACCTCAAGTAGGACGTCACAACATTATCTTTCAGATCGGTCTGAACACAGGAGCGCAAAAGAAAGCTATCTGGATGGACTGTGGCATCCATGCCAGGGAGTGGATCGCCCCGGCCTTCTGTCAGTACTTTGTCAAAGAGGTACGAGACATAATCCATAATCAATGAATCACACACACTCTTCTGACTACAAACTATTAAAAATCTGCCTGACCGCAAACGTCTCCGTCTGCTCCCTGACACCAGATTCTGCAGACGTACAAAACAGACCCCAAAATGGAGGAGATGATGCGGAACATGGACTTCTACATCACGCCGGTGCTCAACGTGGACGGCTACATGTTCTCCTGGAAGGACAACTCGGTCAGTGCTCGTATTTCACCAATGGATTTCAAGTGTAATATATATTGATCCTGCCTGACCGTGGTGCTGAGTGTTAATTCAATGAAATGGACCGAACGTTCTGTCCCATGCAGACTCGACTGTGGAGGAAGAGCAGATCACCAGGACCTCCCGGCTGCGACTGTTACGGCACCGACCTCAACCGCAACATTGACGCCAACTGGGGAAGTGAGTGAGAAATCCGATCTGCATCTATTTTTAGGGGATTCAAGTTTTCTCATTTTGAAAAAGATGAGAAGATGGAGAGCTTTTAGAGAAGAGCCGTGATCTGTCACGATGCATCGAAAGTGCATCCTCGAAAGTGAGAGGAAGTGTTCTGATATCGTTGTGCCGTCTCTATGGCGACCCTCGCAGCCGTCGGAGTGTCAATGGCCTGCTGCGACGAGATCTACTGCGGAACCAAACCTCTGTCCGAGCCCGAGGCCCAGGCTGTGACAGAGTTTGTGGGCAGCAGGAAGGACGACTTCCTGTGTTTCCTCACCATCCACTCCTACGGCCAGCTGCTCCTGGTTCCCTACGGACATCCCAACTTCACCGCCAGCAACTACGACGAGCTGGTATTGACGTCTACAAACACACGCCATACTTGCAAAGTTCACAATAGAGCACGTCACCCACTATATCCTTCCACGAGACACCCGTCGACGTACCGCATGTTGCCACGGAAACTAAGATGATTACAAAAATCAACATCAAGAAGGGGAATAATGGTGATAATTGTTTGTTAGATCTACAGCAACATGGCACAGGTGAGGGAGAGCAGAGGCTGTGGGGGAGTGATGGTAGAAAATGAGGGTGTGCGAACTGGGAGGCTGATGCAGGCGATGAGCCACTGGAGCTGTCGTGCAGAGAGAATTATGCAAAACAGGATTATGTCCATTTGTTTTCCACCCTGACTTCTGCAGACAGCAGCCAGCACTCTCTCCCTCTCTCTACCGCTTCCTCTCTAGCCACTCAAACATTACCATCTCCCTCCTGATGACAAAGACCCTCAGATATATTCATGAGTCCCAGCTTAGACATGTAATGGCTTTAAAAGCAAAAAAAGTCTTATCACCAAAGAAGCTGTGCCTTGATCTGTGTTTGATACAACGATGAGAAAACTATTCATCCGAAGAATAAGTGGAAGAATAAATAACACTGACTGCAGATGAACAGTTAAGGTCTGCTCCCTCAGATGAAGGTGGGTCAGGGAGCAGCAGAAGCCATCAAGGCAGTGCACGGGAAGATCTACAGGGTGGGAACCTCACCGGCTATACTATGTAAGTAGTGTCTTCTCATAACTGGTTTTAAGCTGAAGTAGGAGAATGTTTGATGGACAAATTACAATCTCCCTCCACAGACGCCAACTCTGGTTCCTCCAGAGACTGGGCCAAGCAGCAGGACATCCTCCTCACCTACACCTTCGAGCTCCGAGACAACGGGACCTTCGGCTTCAAGCTCCCCGAGGACCAGATCCGGCCCACCTGCGAGGAGGCGTACGAAGGAGCCATGCACATCATCACCTACGCCCACGACAAGACCTTTAGCGGGGCGGTGGTCACGGCCGTCGCGGGCCTTTGGACTGTGCTGTTGGCACTGTGCGTTACTGAGGCCAACATGTGAGATCTGATCTGCCACTTTCGCCAAACTTGGGCTTTTGGTCTTAAATTATAGAAACACATCTGTAATGCAGCTTTGGTTCGTCTCTGTGAGTTTTCAATGATTCCCATTCTATGTCTCTTCTAAACACTTAACAAATATTTGAACGTCTTCCGTTTTACATTTGTTCACGTGTGGGTTTTATTGGTGGTATTATGCAAAAGTCTCGGAGTGGAGTTGTGGTTCGTCGCTGGTGACTCAGACCAATCCTTCCTCACAGGTATTCTTTTCTTGAATTTTCTTAAAATGTCACAAATGACTTCGAAACAGAGAACACGATACGGCTTTGTAACATCATTCCTTATATATATAAGAATAAAATAGGACTTTGTAGCATCATTCCTGGCAAAATGGGAGAAATGACAGTGTGTACCACAATGGCAGCTCAGTGACACAACTGTAGAAAACAAAGTAACGTTATTCCAAGTACCATGAAGAGTCAACGCTGAGTGGCAGAGTTGGGTCTTGTGAATGGGTTGAAGCCTTGTTGTCTCAGACAGGCGAGAGGCAGGAAGAGCTGCTGCTCTGGAGGAAACTGGTCCCACTGGGTCCAAGTCCAGCCTGACAGGGAAGAGACACACTTCTGTCTTATCATGTGCATGTTGTTGATTGCCCCTCCCCCCTTTTTTTTTCTTAAACCCACTTCCCATACCCTCGTTCTTCTCTGGCTCCAGGTTCTGCGGCTCTCCTGACCGCTCGCCGTCCAGCTCCCCCTGCATGATTATAGTGACGTAGTGATACTGCTCCTCCAGTCTGATGGAGTTGACCACGGATGCAAATCGGACATTGGTCAGGTGCAGGCCGGCCTCCTCAAAGACCTCCCTGTGAGCGCAGTCCTCCCACGTCTCTCTGTCGGACACAGGATCAGTGTCACATCCACACTCGGCTCAGATCAGCACAATCATCCATTTAACGCGTTTAGAGTCACACATAGAAAAGAGCCACTCCTCTCCGGCGAGGTCAAAGGTCAAAGGACGTGATCATAGCGATGTGATTGGTTTTTGGTGGTTAAAGGTGAAAGCTCAGGATTCAAGCAGCTATATAAAATCTATTTATTGGTCCCTCGAGTCTCATTTCTCCAAGACTAGCTTGATGGAGCGAGGCATCAAAACCATCCTTATTGCGTTTCATTGGAAAACAGTCATATAATTGATTTACTAGCTGCATGAAGTCAGGGAAGTTAGCCGTGTCTCTTTAATGGTTCTCAGGGGATGCAGACGGCCTGCCTTTCACCATGCTTCATCTGAAAAAGTAGGAACATAATATTTGAGGCTATCTATATGGCAGCTACTTCCACCACTGAAAAGTTTTAGTACATTTAAAGACCTTCTCAAACCTTGAGAATAATTCGGCAAGGTTATTAATGACTAAATATATTTCTTTCAGTGAAACTGGGTCAAATATCATTGCTAGCGTCAATGAATGGAGTACTGTGTTGGACATTTGTAAACAGCTGAAAATGACTCCTGGGTGACACGCGCCACGTGGATGAATGGACCTACCCAAACTCCAAGTGACCACCGGGAAGCTGGTACTTCCCTGCGCCCATCGTGCTCCTACGTTTCCCCAGGAGAACACAACCAGGACGGTGGGCTGAGTCTGTCACAAGTACCCCGACCCCCACCCCGGGACGTTGAACAGCTTCAGTCGACATTAGACTGAACTGTAAAGCGTCTTATTTATGGAAAACACAGAGAAACACAAGCCAGTGGCTAAGTTGTTAACAAACCATGCAGCACTGCAGGGAACGTGGTCATTCCTGTGTGTACGTCCGGCTTCGACTCGGGAATCGTTTCCGATTGGTTCATTCATTTCTTGTTCGTTGTAGTGCGCAGAATAATTCGCTCTTGATTGCCATCTAGTGGCAAAGAAGCAAAGTAGTAAATTCAGAAATTGTCATTTAACGTCATCTGGTGGTTAATCGGATTTATTCCAAGTGCATATTTTGATTTTATATTACATTATATTTTATTCAAGATTTCTTAAAGCCTGTGAGTCAACCATGTGTAATATAATGCTATACTTGAAGTACTTCTTGTAGCAGTCGTAGCGATATGCTAGATGTAGTTATATTAAGACTTGTAGTAAGCTACATTGACCACTAGGTAGGGTTAAATAACCATTTCTGAATTTGTTCGCTGTGATTGCATTGTTTCAAATCATCCACCAGATCAAATCACTGATTCTGCACAATACTGAACTGTCCATCACCTCCATGTGGACCCCTGTAATGTAATGGATTCATTTATGTGTTGTGGGGTTTTTTTTCCCTTTAATTTTTTGTATGTATACAACTTAATTAAAGAAAAAAGAAGCAAAATAAAAAAAATATATATTTTTTTTAAATGTATTATTATTAGAATTGTAAGAGACTGAATCACTGTACATCATGTCTTCCAGGACTGGTTTTGTTTGAAACGATCAGATGATTCATGCCTTTTCTCTCCTGTGTTTCACAGTTTCTGACCGACACCCGTTTTCCCCGCCGGACCTGCCTGGTGGCTCTGGCTCCACCCTGCTCACCTCTTCCTGCTCTCACCTGAGACTCGCACATTTAACTCACACACTCCTTTCACCTCTCGACCCAACTCCTTCACCCGGCTGCTCTGCTCTCTGCTCCTTCCATCGCTTGACGCCAGCACCATGAGTAAACTGTGGACGGAGGAGCAGTTCAACTGCCCCGTGTGTCTGGACCTCCCCAATGATCCAGTCACCATCCCCTGTGGGCACAGCTACTGTATGGCCTGCATCAAGGACTACTGGAGCAAGGACGACCCCAAGGGAATATACAGCTGCCCCCAGTGCCGCCAGACCTTCTGCCCCAAGCCTTCGCTGTCCAGGAACACCATGCTGGCAGAGGCCGTAGAGCAGCTCCGAAGGGGGGCCAGCAAATCCGAGGTGCGTGATTCCATCCGCAGTGCACAAAGGGCTTCCTCCTCCTCCTCCAAGTCCAAAGGGAAGCTCTCCACCTCGGCGGTGCCATGCGACTTGTGTAAAGGGGAACAGCGAGCGGCGGTGAAGAGCTGCCTGGCGTGCATGAGCTCCTACTGCGAGTCCCACCTGAAGCCGCACCAGACCCAGAAGAAGCTGAAGACGCACGAGCTCATCGCGCCCACGGGGAACCTGGCCGAGAAGATCTGCACGCAGCACAAGTACCTGCAGGAGTTCTTCTGTCGCCAGTGCAAGATGTTCATCTGCTGGCTCTGCACCAGCAACCTGCACAAGGGTCACGAGTGTGTGTCCACCAAGGCCGAGCGCCTGGAGAAACAGGTGAGAGGGTGATGGTGAGAGTTCGGCCTCTGTGGTGTGTACGCGCATCATGTTTCTGTGCGCTTAAAGGTGCAGTGTGTACGATTTTGGTCATCTTCGTCTTCTGTTGGAAGGAAAAATGTGACAAAATAATTGAATGAGGCCATTAATGCATATTTACACGAGGAGCGGGTCCTCTCTACGGGGGCCGCCATGTTTTTACAGTAGCCCAGGGTGGACGCACTAAACATCTTTTGAGTTTTAATGACAACTGTAGTCTACCATAGGTACCTCCTGCATGCTCAGGAGGGTGAGGGTGAAGTGGTGGATACAACATGCAACTTCACCACTAGAGGTCCCAAAATCCTACAAATGCACCTTTAAGGACTTATTTTCAAAATAAAATAAGTTGATTGTTCTCAAACGGTGAAAACCATCTGTTTCAGCTCTAATTCAGTTTCAGTAGAAACACAATAGCAGTTTCTCCACCTCACCTCCTTCTCATTGTTGTGTTGTGTTTCCATTCAAAGTGTCGCCCTCTTTCCTGGTGTGTGTCAGAGGCTGCAGCCCGGCTGAGGACATTCCTAACAACATTCCTGTCCCCGTCCGCCTCCTCCCTCTCACGCTGCGTCACCCTTACTCTAACCCTGTTGGTGACAAGTGTTTCACGTGTGTTGCAGAAAGTGCTGTCTGTGCTGCAGACGGGGAATCACCAGAGGCTGAAGGAGCGAGAGCAGGAGCTCAAAGACCTGAAGAAGATGATGGATGTGATGAAGGTTGGTCTCAACTCGCACTGTGGGATATTGGTAAAACTCACATGTCATTATCCTGAAACCACCTTGGGTTCTGCACAGAATTCGTCCGACAGGGTGCACGAGGACACGGAGCAGGCGCTGTCGGAGCTGCAGCGCTCGGTGGAGCGGCTGCAGGAGCTGCTGGACGAGCTGCTGGACCAGGCCAGTGTGGAGAAGATGGCTCAGGCCCAGGAGGTGGTCAGCAGTCTGGAGGCCGAGGTCAGGGAGCTGAAGAGGAGGGACACCGAGATGAAGGACCTGGCATGCTGCCAGGACCACATCCACTATCTGCAGGTAGAGAGGATGCACTCACCATCATCATCATCATCATCCATTGTTTTTTATTTTAAAAGGAGTAGGACACCATTTTTTTTAATGAGATTTTAGGACATGTAAGTAATATTCACCAAATTCTCCTCAGACGTACGAGTCCATGTCGAGCCCCTTGGAGTCAGGGGACCTGCCCACTGTGGTGGTCAACCCAGACGCCACCTTCGAGCCCGTGCGAGATGCCATCCTGGACCTCAGGGAGCAAGTGGAGGACCTGTGCAACCAGGAGCTGGGAAAGATCACAAAACAAGGTCAGTCACCCGAAGCTTCCATGTTGTTATTCAATGTAGCACGACCAAAGGATTATCACATCTTAACCACATGTCACTCGCTTTCATTGCCTTTCAGTTAATGACACAACACTGTTCACTTTGGGAGGCGGTGAGTTTCATTCAAACTATTTTATTTGGAATTCAAAATAGAAAAAATAACAGCTAATTAACTTTCTGTCACCTCCCTCAGCCAATCAGAGCTCAGGAGCCAAAGCAGGGATATTAAAATGTGAGTCTTGTATCTTCCTTTTTAAATGTAATTTTCATATCATTGCACCATTTTCATCATTAATAACTACATTCTCTCCCTCCACAGTGTTTTCTGGTTTGGGTTCCCGCAACTCAAACAGCCATTCAGCAGGTATGTTCAGATTCTTTTACTCTCAATTATTCTTTTTACTTTAAGAGATTTAAAGAATATTTTTCTTAAATCATCTGCAGCCAGTGTCTCAGTCGGATCCCGGAGCACGGACAGAAGAGGACTTGGTACTGACATTCATTTCACACAAACACAAACACATAGCTAATACGTTCTTACAAACATAACGTGTCATCATTCATGTTCAGGCCTCCAGATTCAGGATGTGAGGAGCAGGAACTCCCCACGAGGTGAGACTTCGAGCTGTCAGGAAACTAAAGCAGTGGAGGAACAGAGAGAATGTGGTTCTTTTTAAAACGTGCTTTGTCATTGTTGCAGACAGAGGAAACACAAACTCGCCCAGACAGAGGAGAGAGGAGAGGGAGACTGGTAGGTTTGTTTACAACTTCTCAGAGTGACTCCCTGGTATTTAGGTGGCTTTGACTTCTCATTACAGCAACATCATTTCATACTCTCGAAATAGAGCACTTAGAATAGTAATATGTGGTTGCCTATTTCACCTTTAACCCCACAGAACCCCGATCTGCATCTTCATTGACAGGTGAGGTAGGGATGTAAAAATGTGGGTGTGACTCACCTTGATTGTGTCTTCCAAACAGTGAGGGAGACCAGACCTAGTCCCACCCCCGGCCAAAGAGAGTCCCAGTCCCTCTGGAACAGATCCAACCAGAACCAGACCCCCAGTCCAACACCAAGTCGCAGGGAGTCCCAGTCCCTCTGGAACAGATCCAGTCAGAACCCGACCCCCAGTCCGACGCCCAGCCGCAGGGAGTCCCAGTCCCTCTGGAACAGATCCAGTCAGAACCCGGTTGCTCCTGCTCCGCCAGCGACTCCAGCTGCTGCACCGGCATCATCAGGAAGTAAACAACAGAGATGCTCCTCGGATTCTTTTCAAATATTTCTCAAATATTTTGATCAACAACTCACTCTTCTCCTGTCAGGTTTCAGTCGCATGGCGTCCATCAGCAGCATCTTCCGCTCCAATCGCCGGGGAACCAATCAGGCCACTCCTGCTGCTTTGGCTGTGCCGGCCAACAACACAACATCTGCAGGGGGAAGCCCATGTAAGGCATCTTTCACTCTCCTCAGTAGAACCACGGTGCCTCACGCTGTACTAACCCAGTTTATCATCAACAGGGGGGATGGACGCTCTGTCTGAAACACCAACAGAAAGTAAGATGGCAGCCTTTGACTGTATGATTGCTACACTCAGTCCCATCACTTATTAATGTCATGTATTTCAATGTGCGACAGTCAATCCTGGTCTCTTCTTGGACTCGCCGAGCCCTGACGTGATGAATCACACGCCTGCGTTCCCTGCATGTGAGTTGCTGGACTTCACATTGAATCATGTAATGACATAAACTCAATGAGCTCTTCAGAAATGATACATTATTTGTTTTTGGTCCAGTGAGAGAGATCAGCCTCGACAGCATCCAGGCCCCCGAGCCCACAACCAGAGAGGAGTTCTTGCAGTGTGAGTTTAACTACATTATTGCTACATTGAATTAATTTAGTGCTGAGTCAGCAAAGTCGGCATGATGGTGAATTCACTCTTGAAGTTTGAAATGTTATTTATTGACAAAACAATCTGAACTCAACATAAACATTTAAGTATACATTCTATTCCTTGCATTGAATGACAGTAACCTGTCATTTCCCTGTTGGGGATCATCAAAGTGTTTGATTCTGATAATCTCACCTTCTATATTCCAGATTCCGTGAACTTGACCCTTGACCCCAACACAGCCCACCGACGACTGGCTCTCACCGAGGGCAACACCAAAGCCACCCTGCAGGGTGCAGCGCAGCCACACCCGGACACTCCACAGCGCTTTGATGGCTGGACCCAGGTGATGTGTCCGAGCCCGTTTCACGCCCAGCGCTGCTACTGGGAGGTGGAGTGGAGAGGCCGCGGCTCCTCTGTGGGCGTCGCCTACGGGGCCTTGAACAGGAAGGGCTCGGACGCCAGATCTGGCCTCGGGTACAACGCCCAGTCCTGGACCCTGGAGCTCTCGGACACCTGCTGCTCGGCCATGCACGACAACAAGAAGAAGGACATACCCGTCACCTACTCGCCTCGTCTGGGCATCTACCTGGACCTGTCCGCGGGGACGCTGGCGTTTTACAGCGTGGCAGGGAGCCTGACGCCCCTCCACACCTTCCGCGCCAACTTCACCCAGCCACTGTACGCCGCCTTCGGAGTGGGGAGCGGAGTCGGCGTGGGTCTGGACTTCGCCCTGGGACAGTTTACTTCAAGCAGCGACAGCGTTAAGATCTGCCCCATGTGAGGATGCAGGCTGGAGGGTCAACTGACTGTAGAGATTAGACACAGCAGCGGATTCAAATTCATTGTTGTGACGCAGTGACTGAAAGTCTCCACTAAGTTTGCATTGTTTCATTATTCAATTGCACTTAATGACGAATACTTAAAACTACTGGATAGTTGGAAAACCCTGTATTCTACTCGACACGCCACTTCTTCCGTATGAATCATATTAAACCAGCGCGTGAGTCAGTGACTGCTTCATTTCTGTTGCTTTATTTAAAAAAGAGTCAGCTGAATAATAACCACAAATAGTTTACAAGGGATAATGAGCATTGAGGAGAGACGTGGAGAGGATCATTTATCGTTGGCCAAAAGACACAAACCTGAACCTGCTGCTTCATTGAATGAAGATGATATAAATAAGACTAATCTAACATGATCAGTCTGAACGTGCCTTCCTCCCTCACGTCTCCTTTCTTACAAACATACAAAAACATTGAACCGAAGCTCTTCTTCTACAGGCTAATATGTCACAGCGAATTAGCACTAAACACATTTGGCTGGATTTGGATTTCCCTTCTGTTAGACTACATATAAAAGCAAAAAATAATGCTACATATATTAAAATATTCTGACAAAATGTTAGCAGACATTGTAACAACAGGCACCTAAGATTTCTTATTAACATATTAAAGTCTATCATTTCAAAGAGTAATGTCAGTAAAATAAAAGTTTAATGAAAGGGTAAAAGTGCAGTAACCGAATGGAGCAGAAGGGTCACAGGGGTCAAGCACAAAGGTCTTTGTACCTAAACGTGAGATTACAATTGAGGACTGACCTGCTTGCCACACGATACAAGGAGCCATTTTTAAATATAAAACAACCATTCATGGTAAACCTGGACATGACATGGGAACAAAATCAAGTGTCAGTGGTTTTCCCTCTAAATAGAACCTGAAGGCCCCAGAGGCCGGACAAGAAACCCCAATGCTGTGATGAAATGTTTACAACCGAGCAGTGATCCTTAAAATGAACAGACCTCCACATCCCACCCAGTGCAACCAGTACTGTACATACTTATGTGATTTTTTTTTCAGAAGCTATATTCAGAATCTACATTTAAGGCCTCATACCATTTGAAAACAAACAAAACACAAAGTCCTGAAGGAAAAGGCAGATGTTTTTTTTTTACCTGGTGCCTGATTTGGTTTTCACCTCCCCTTCACTTCAGCATGGCCCCTCCCATCTGCCAACAGGTGCATGCTGGGACCTGAAGGCAAGGTCACTTCACGTGTCATGCAGGTGGCAGGAGAAGCTGCAGTGCACATGGAACTGCCACCAAAACATCTGTGCAACAATGTTATAGCATTAGTACTGGCATGTTAAATGCATGGTCTGAGCACAAGATGAAAGAGCCAGCATGTCCTCGAGTTAGATCCCTTCTCTCCCGACTGTAAATGTTTCACTGTGCTGAGGCTGATCTGTCGTTAATTCAGCAATTAACATGGTGCTGTGTTATCAAAGACGAAAAGCTTTTCCAGCTCACTACAGAACAAGCCCTTGAAAGAGAAAGACTCTGGATGTTCGGTCGTTCTTCCACCTACAGTCTACTCTCATTTTCAATGCAGACACCCACAACCTCCTGTCCTCATCTCTGTCATCCCTCTTCTTCTTTTCTGTCACACTTGCACAAACCCTTCTTCACATTCACGTTCCCTCTGCTCCTCACCTGTACCAGAACATCCAGAGCCTCACAGAAAAACTAAAATAATCCAAGTCATACATGACTGAGTAAGTACAGAGAGCGGAATGACCTGTTCAGAGGCAGGCTGTGGCCTTAACATCTAACATCATAGCAAACATCTACACAGACACTGGTACCACTTAAAACAGTCTAGTTGAGTTGTGCTTTAACATGAAGTCATAAAAAGGAGGGATCATTCCAACCTACAATGCCCTGACTCATCTCTCCTAATGCAGAAGGGAGGAGAAATGAGGGGAGGCGCAAGGGGATGGAGGTGTAGAGGAGGATGTGAGACCTCCCAGTTCAATTTCCTCTTCAGTGTTTGGCTGAGCCCGATGGGTGAGAGTTGGTGGCAAGATGTCGGGAACGTCGGTCCTTCAGGTTGCCCCACGGTGGTGGGGGGATGGCCAGGGTGGTGGGGTGCAGTGGAGGTTTGGGGTTACCAGATGTCTTTCCGGCTCTTGCACCGATCATGGCCGGCAGGCTCTGGTTGCGCCTCAGGCCGTCCATTAAGCTCCCTCCGCCTGCTGACACAAAAGTGGCAGAATCCTGGCGGGGCCCTGAAGCCTCAGACTCAGAGCTGTGGAGCACCTTAGTAAATCCCAGCCGCCGCAGCCTTTCCACCAGGCCCACACTGACCGGGTCGGGCCTGGCTTGGGCTGGAGGGACGATGGCGGGGGCGTCCTGGGAGGGGCTCGGTAGGTCTGGATGCGGGGCACGGCCCAGATTCAGCCCATAAACGTCCTGCAGAAAAAGCTCTGCCGGTCGTGAAGCTAGGAAATTGTCGGCGGTGTGGTGGCGGGATTCCGTGGGCACAGGAGAGGGAGATGGGGAGTGAGAGGGGGAGTTAGGGGGCGTGTTTGGGAGAAGACGGAAGAGGGGCTGCCTGGGTTTGGTTTTAGGCGAGGAGGGTGCGGTTTCTGTGGACACTTGTGCAGAAATGCCTCTCTCCAGGACGAGCTTTGCCAGGCTGCTGGTCGCTGCTGGGGGGCGCCTGGAAGGGAAACAGTCACCCAGACTCAGTCGGCAGGGGGTCACAGGCGTACTGGGACCTGTCCTCATGGAGCTGGGCGTGTTGGCCATGAGAGACGACTGAGAACTGAAAAGCACCACACATGGAGAGATGTTGATCTTTCCTCTTTTCACACAATGACACAAAGAGCTCGTTTGCCACGTGATGAAGACTCACCTTGAGGTGACCTGAGTGACATCACAGGGGTGCAGGATGCGGCAGGTCGTGAAGGTGTAGGTGGAGAATGTAGAGCTCTGACACTTTCCTGGGTTTTGGACTGAAAACACATTAAAAGATCACTAAGCACATTACATTGCACATTGCCACATCGACATATAAAGATACAGTGTTTACTATTTACCTGAGGAGGAGGATGTTGTTGATACAGAGGTGCAAATCTGTGACTGGACCGTAGCTGTAGAGGTTGTTAGAATGGGCTGGGATGATTGGCTAGATGCCATTGAGATATGAAGTAAAGGAGTAAGACAGACTTCTGATGTTGTCATTGTGGGGGAGAGAGGGGGGACAGTGAGAGGGGACATCGTATGCTTTCTCTCCCTCCTCTCCTCAGGCGTAGATGTGTAGGGCACCTTGAAGGTGATCCCAACTTCTTCTTCATCCTCATCCTCCAGCTCTTTTCCCTGCTCTGCCGCACCCTTCTCCAGGGCACTGGTGCCTTCATCCGTCCCATCCTCCTCATCCTCCTCCATGTCAGACAGGTGGTAGACATCATCCTGAGCCAGGGGTCGGAAACCTTTCGTCAGTACTCCTGGGTGTGGGTCCAGGATGGTGGCCAGGTGTGGTTTGGCCAGCTGCTGCCAGTGATGGAGTGTCAGTGAGCCTGTGAATTGCAGACAATGAGAATGGTCAAAAACACTTTTCTGAAAAATGTTATTACACACAGATGCTTTTTGAAATCTACTTCACTTGAGCTCATTTGTGATTAATAGTACAAAAAGAGAAAAATCAATTCTACCTTCCATTGGTTTGACAATTTGAAGCTTTTCAGGCAGGAATGTCTTGAAGACACTGGAGCCAAATGAGAGCTCTGAAAGGTTCGAATAAGAGGACATCACGCTGCCCATCGGTGAGCTGCAGCCACTGGCCTCTCCCTCTTGCTCCATCCTTTCCAGGCCCTGCAGCTTCTTCTCACGCTCTGTCTGAAAGAACTGACGCTCGCACAGGAAGTTCTGCCTTCGCAGCGACAGGCGGTGGAGGGCTCTGGTGAGGTCGTTTCCACCAGGAGAGCCGGGTCGACCCATTCGCACTTCCTCCCTGCGGACAAAGATATATTTGATGACCTCTGATCTTTTAGGTGAAAAGCATGAGCAACATAGCATGTGTAACGTACCCCTGATTGGACTGGAAGGGCTGAGCAGTCATAACCAGAGAGCTGTGTCCTGAGCCAGGAATTGGAGGGGTGGATGAAACCGACCTCGATGCCACAGCATTGACGGAGCGGACAGTTTGGAAAACACGCTTCTGAGATACTCTGCAGAATTTATAAGAAAATACGATAAGGTCAAAAACAACATGGTGTCATTTTTTTAAGTGCAAGGAGCGGAAGGGTGAAAATAAGTGTTGGAGTATTTCTGACCTTTGGTCCTGAAAGGCAGTTTCCTCTTCTACGCTCAACTCTCTCCTCATTGTGCCCTCGATCTCTGCTGCCAGAGAGTCCTGTAAACAAACACAACACACCCAATTAAACATGCTCTTATTTTCGGTGGTACCTGCAGCAGAAATATTCATATAGTGATTTCTGATTCTGACAGTTCTCGGTTGTTGTTGCTTAATGCGGTGTATTCACTATACAAATCAAGCTCGAGTTGATATCCATCATATGTGTGCTGTTATGTGGGTTTCTCTCACCATGGGGTAGAGACCATAGTGCCTTCGCATTCCAGAGGAGGGTGTGTTTTTATTCCGATATTCCTTGAGCTCCTCCTGAGACTCGTGAAGCATCTCAACACACTCGGCGTTACGTTCCGCCAACTCGTTCAGCTGATGAACACAAACAAACAGTTTTTGTGACTTTAAATAGTTATCAAAAATAAGGCGTATATACAGCTGGTGCACTTAATTGGTTGATTGTAAATGAATACCAAGAAACAATAATCTGTATGACATAATAATGTAAATGTGCATGTGTCCTGTATGAGACCGTACCTCAGCTGTGAGCTGTCTCTGAGCTTCTTTGGAAGCCTGCAGGTGAATCCTAAGCTCCTCTTTCTCCAATGCCAACTATAGAGAAACAGACAACACGCAGTTCAATGACGACAAATATTTTGTTTGTAACATGACAATAAATGTCATGACAACAAAAGGAGTCCTCACCTCCTTCACTCTGTGTTGTAGTTCCACTATCTGAGAGAGCAACTGTGCAATCTCTTCCTGGTGTCTGAGCAGTTCCTCGTTCTTCTGAGACAGTTCATCTGTCAGAGACACCATCTGGCTGTTGGACTCACCTGCCAACACAAACAACGTTTGAAAAGAGCGTTTTAGACTTTTAAGACTTCTGTATTCATGTTTGTGCATTTCACTTACGAAGCTCCTTGACACAGTCGCTCACAAGCTGCTGCTCCTTCTCTTCATACGTGATGGTGTCTCTTTTAAGTTGACATGCCTGTAGTGTTAATATGGCATAAAACAAAATAATGAATCATTCATAAATCAACACAAAATACATATACCACATAGCTCTTACACAGACATTTCTGACTCGATTTTCATGGCATATACTGACAATCCTCTTTGAAATGTATTAACTTCTAAAATTGTGGTTACGTTTTCTTGCTTCCTGTCTCTATTCCTATTATGTTCTGTCGTGGATTCACTGTTAGTGAGCACCAGCGCGTACCTCAGACCTCAGAACCCGGTTCTCCTCCTCCATCTCCTGCAGCTTGCTCTGCAGAGACTCCAGCTGGCTGAGTGCAGCAGCAGCAGCGGCGATTCCTCCCGCCAGCTTCGGCTGTTGAATGGGGGTGGACAGACTGGAGTCGGTCTCACTCTCCTCCGAGGCGCTGGCCACCATCCGAAGCAATTCATCCTTCTTACTGAGATCGTGCTGCAGCTGGTGAACCTGGAGAAGAGCATAGTGATTTATGTGACAGGAAAATGTCCAGATAGAATTAGAACTTTTCATCTGGTTGATCATTATTGCCTTGAGAAACTTTTTTAGACTGGGTACCTGGTCCAGGGCCTGTGCCAGCTGCTCCTCCAAAGCCTCATTGCGTTCCTGCAGTAGGTGGTTCCGCTGCAGGAGTGACTGCCCGATCCGAGCTGCGAGCTCCAAGTCCCTGTCTCGCTGTCGATAGAGAACACAGAATATAACGGGTGGGCCAGCTAATTACATTCTGCTTCTAAGTTGAACAACTGACAAGTGAAAAGATGCTTACCTCAGCCAATAGGTGTGTGACCACTTCAATATCATTGTATGTTCTGGTCATCTGCTCCACACGATCAGTGCCGAGAACTGGTAGGAAAACATATTTCAATCAAAGCATGCACTTTTTACATCCATGCAAACTGTGCATCCAGGAAACACCACACAATAAAGCAAAGAAAAAAATCGTATTGCTCCAAATGAATAGACAGAATTCTAAAGCATGCCATCTTTACATGCTACCCTGTTCTAACCACTAGCAACCATAGATACCGGGTTAAACTGTCAGTCATTGCATGTAGTGGTAAATCTGGATGCCAATGTCATATGTGATCCTATGGGTATTCAACTGTGGGTTCGACAGCAATGTTAATGTGGTTGCTAGTGGTCAGAATGTAACACATAATCAAAGCAGCCCTATACACATAAAAAATAGATGATAAACACAAAATGCAGTGCTACAGTACTACAAGCTGTCTCAAGTGACCTGTACTAGATTGGTGTCCGCTGTCATCTGCAAGCAAACAGCAGAAAGTGGCCCCCGCTCCATCACTTTGGAGTGGTTCCACATCAAGATGTAATTAAATCTGTTAGCACACAGAGGACCAGAGTCCTTCTTTCACCCTGGAGCTACATTAAGGCTTTGCAGAGCAGAGCAGGCGGGGAAAGAGTGAGAGAGAAAGAGAGAGATACCTTTGGAGAGGCTCTGAGAGCCAGGATTGGAATAAGAGGAGGGCTCCAAAGCAAGATATGCTAGTGAGAGACAGGGGAGAGAGAAGAGAGGGGAGGAAGTTCAAATAGGTTTAGAATAAACCGGCGAGAGAGGTAAGAGAGAGACAAGGACCGGAGGATGAAAGCTGAAGCTTCAACAAACCACCTTCATACAGAAACAGTTTGTCGAGTCAGATAATCTACACGTCAGTTCGTTTGGAGCCACTATCAGCACCTGAGTAGGTGTCACCGGCGCTGTGCAGCTCCCACCTTCACCTGTGCAAAGAAAAGTAGCATCTCTCATCACTGCACCACCGTTGTTATTCACGAGGACCTTCAAATTACTTTCCTTAAAGTCATGGATATTCATTTTTATAAAGGACATATTTATTCTAAATAGTTGGTCAACAATGGCATCATGGTTACACTGATTCAACATCTCACATCTAAAAATAATCTACACTTCATTAAATGGAGAGAGAAGAGAGCCTCAAGTGCAGTAACTGTTCAAATGCATGAGAGCTGTGGTCCAGTAATCTGAGGCTCACGGTGACCTCTGAATCTGGACGCTGCACTTTCCTCATACAATCAGCAGTTAAAAATAAACTCTGCCCGGCCCCGAGCTTATTTGTGACACTGGAAGACAGATACAAAACACACACACACACACACACACACACACACACACACACACACACACACACACACACACACACACACACACACACACACACACACACACACACAGTGCATGTGATCCCACAAGTAACAGCATATATACGGTATCTATCTTGAAATACCCATACAGGTATCTCATATTCTGCAACTTTGAAATCTAGAGATGTAAATCTAAGTTGTTTTCCACACTGACGCAGACACACATGATCCTTCACTCAATTGGATTTGTTCAAAGGAACATCATTTAGATAAACAGAAAGAGAGAGTACAATGATCACTTATTCATAAACTATATGGATTTTTTAATTTGTGGTCCATTGGACTTTTGACACCATAAACTACTTCAGCAATTAGTGTATTGGTCAATCAGAACCATTATGTAAGAAACAGTTATCACCGACATTTGGTTCTATTTAACTGGATGAGAAAGTTGGACACACACGTGCTCTCACACACACAAGGTCAGATCTACTTGACCTGACTTGAAAGTATTAAACCAATTACAGACTGATCCTCTGAAATCTCTCCACGTGGGAACTCTGACTTATCTCTTTCCACGGCACAAACCTCAGGTCATCACAATAAACAATCAAATCTGAGCTTCTACTTTTACAGTTACAGAAATCCTCCCCATGATGCACTAAACATTTATAATTTAAAATTCTTGTAGGAATACATTTGAAATATGTCAGCAGTCACTGTCTGAATATGTCAAATGAATGCATTGTGTGTTCCAAAGCATTACTTCATCTGTAGGTTGTTTTAGGGGAAGCCATAGCAGGAGGCGTTTGCCAATTAACATGCCATGTCTCTGCAAGGGCATCAAGTGCTATAAATAGGCCACATTAGATTGTGCACAGCAAAAGTCAGACAAGCTTCAACGTGAAACTGAGGCCCCATGAATGAAGCTCGTCTCTCGTGTGTGCAAACTCGTGTAAACAAATCAAGCAGCTTCTTGACAGCTTGAATCTTCTTCAAGTCTGTGAAGCAGGAGGGGAACTTAAGCATGTCATTTTAGCATGTGCTTTCTTTATTACCCTCTTGGAATAACTCACGTGAAGATGCAAAGGAAAAGTATTAATACTGGGGAAAAAATGTAAACTCAAATTAAAAATACATTGCAAAGAGGAAATAAGAGCTTCAAATTATGTTTTCCGTCGAAGAAGACAAACAGGAAGTTGATCCAACAATCGAAACTGCCGTCGCATACCACAGCTTGTTTGAATGTAAACACACAAGCATTGATTCAAACTTCTACTTCCTGTCTTTCAGCGCTTCTACATGCAGTTACCACTGTACTGAAAAAACAAAAACACACACATACCATCTTCCTCCTCATCATATTCTATATGACCTTGAAGCTAAAGCTGCTTTTGCAAGCACACAAGCCTCACTCTCGTTTTTTCTAAAACCAGTCAGGCAACACTCAAAGCACAATGCAGATGCCTCAGCTTACCTTCAATGGCAAAGTTATCGTTAACCTCCTCATTGTGGATGTTTAAAACAGGCATGACACTCGACTCCTCGTCTCTCTACCCTCTCGTCTTCATCCTCTATCTGTCCACTCTGCCTCCACCCCCTCCACTCCCCATCTCGCTGTCCCGTGACTGGCCCTGGATTTGGACTCAGAGACACTTAACTCTGGATCTCTGCATTCCTGTAGCCCCCCCCCCCCCCCCCCCCCCCCCCCTCCCCCCCCCCCCCCCCCCCCCCCCCCCATCCGCACTGCTGTCTACCACACACAGGCAAACACAAATAGACACAATGACCAGCGCTGTGCCAAATAACACATCCACAGTAAATCCCTGTGATTTGATTTGAACTGAAGAGGATACATGCTGTATAAAATCAATCCCTCACGCCTAATGCACTGACACTCAAACACACCATCTGCTCAGTGAGGTCATCATAGACTCAACCACTCAAAAGACACTAGAAAGACGCACACAAAGAGAAAGGCTTGAGGAGTATGATATGGCTGATTTAAACAGAATAACTGGCTGGATAACACCAGAGTAATACGGTCTGATTATGTGAAATATTTATATAGGCACATACTCATGTAGCGGAAGGTCTCCTCTGCCAGCAGGGGTGAGATGGCGTTGTTCTGGACAGGGCCTTCATCTGGAGAGCAGCTTGGGGAAACCACCCAATCCTGACTGTCTGACAGGTACATGGACCCAGAGCCGGCCGAACCAGAGCCCACCGAGCCTGAGCCATAGTGCCTCCCACTGCTGCCAAGCCCCTCATCTGTGGGAGGACATACATATCAAGCGTGATGTAATCTTACTGACTGCACCTTTAACACTTGTCTAAACACTTAAAGATAATGTAATGTGTTCAATGTGTGCACTAGTGAAATATAAAGTTGAATAACATGTGATGTTTCAATTAGCAAAAACAACGCTTATGTGCCTATGATTTATACATATGTGTTGTTCTGCATGCACAAGTCCTTCCAGTTGAGTAAATATGTAGTTTACTGGGACAGATGGGATCTAACTATAGCATTGGGCCCAAAGACACAGCACACAGTATATTAGGGCAGCATGGCATTGGTACAGCAGCACATCTGAACTCATACATGGCCACACGCTATACATCTGAAGACAACACCACTTCACCCCTACCTGTCTCGGTGCTCGACTCCTTCTTCTCCACCACCCGGGGTTTCACCTCAAACATGTCCTGTCCTTGGAGAGGGAGGGTCCTCGCTTCTCATAAAACACAAGGCCGGGCAGTAAGACGGGAACCTCTACGTCTGTGACATCACATCCTGTTCTTGGACTGAAGGGTGGTGCCCAAACACACACCTTTAGCTGCAACATGGGAACAGCGCATTTCAAATATGAGAAACGTGGAATAGAAATCTATTTGATCAAAATCAAAGACAAATCCTACACCGTCTTTAATCCGCAATGTTTCATGTTGTCAAGTGAATTGAAAACAATGAGGATAATTGGGTTTATTTTTATTGCTGATCATTAGTATGCACGTGTGAATGGTGGATGTCTGACACCAGTCTTGATAACATCCATCATTCCCTCCAATGCCCTCTCTCTTTTCCTCCTCCTACATTATTGCTGACATTTATTACCAGATGGAAAAGGACATTACCCCTGAGGCAGTTTCTGCTGGAGACTGAAACCTCACTCTCGAGTGTTCTCTAATATCTCACTAAATGCTGAAATCTCAGAAAGCTGAAAGAATCGTCCTTTTCCATACTGCAACACTGATGCATCTCCCTTTTCTTCTCATGTGCCACATGACGTTTTAATGGAGGCCTGAGGAGTGACACATAGCCCTCCCTCGCTTCCTGTTGCTCATATCCATAGGGACAGCTCCGGGCCTTATAGCGATGAGGAAGGAATGAGACAGGATGTAATCTCAAAGGGACAGAGGGACAATAACCACAGACCAGCATGTGCTGCACAACATTCTATTTTTAGTCTCTTTCTTTGGGACTAACTGCTAATTGTTTGTCCACACGAGCCACGGTGTTGTGCAATATAGGGTTGTTGTCTGGCACTAAATTGAAAGCATTGCGCAAGCTTATGCAACCAATCCTATCCTACCACCAATAACAATCCGAGTCCCATCTGCATCCCTGACCTCCGTCCTTGGCCTGTAGCTGTGCACGCGCACACACATGTAAATCTGTGTGGGTGGGTGTATCAGTGAGCATGTCAGTGGAAAGATGGGAGTCCTTGAGCAAGATTCATCTTCTGCTTATACAACAGTGAAGCTGGAACTGCCTCCTCTGTAAAGACAATTAGTCAGAATGCATGCTGTGCTGCTGCCTCAGTGTGTTGTTTACCTTTTAAAGTCCGGGCAGAAATGTTCCTCTGACCCATCAACGTCACTAGTACTGACTGCATGATGTTGGCATTGTAATTATTTTCCCTAGGCCATGGAGCAATAATACATACATATTACAGGTAGTGTAGACATTCTGTCAAATTTACAACGTACATATCATATAGAATAATGCAACATATATACATTAAAATGTAAACGCTAATATTGTCCTCTTGGCCTAGTGCCACTGACTCATCCAATGAATAACACTGTCACAACCAGACAGCTCACTGTTTATGACTGAGCTAAAGCTTCTCGTGTTTGAGATTATAGAAAATGGTATGAAATAGTGGTAATGGATACATTTAAAAATTATTTTCAACATACGACATTTATTGCACGGCGTGATATTTATTTCATTAAAACTATCTGTGGTGAACAGTTATGACCAGACACAACACCATCATCCCCCCTCAACACATCGGCAGTACGAGTGCGCTCTGTCACAGAGCAATTCGCACACACAGAGCAGTGCTTCCCCAACCATTCTATTGGAGGGCTGCAGCCCCCCCCCCCGCCCCCCCCCCCCCAAGCACCACCTGCCCCCCCTGGAGGATCGAATTTATTAAATTTTCTATATCGCATAAGATCACAACAGACGTCATTGAAGGTTACCTTTCCTATAGAACAGGTCTCTAACTTGTTCTTTTATTAAATCAACTATAAAACTGATCTTATTTATCTAATTTACATGTCAGCAGCTCATTTCTGTCTCCTTTCCTCCGCTCTCTGCTGTCGGACCAACCCCTGCATGTTGGAACATTTCTGAGGCTTTGAAGATACAGTGGAATGGCAGCAGTATGATAAACAACACTAGAGCTCTCCCTGAAGGCCCATCTGCTTACATCAGCTTTTTACAGCCTACATAACCCTTATCTCCACATCCAGCTGATGCTCCTATCCAGAGTGACCTACAACCAGCGTGGCTGCGTAATTGTCGATATATAAAGTTCAAGACTGGGTCAAAACAAATAATCCTGAGCCAACTACTAAACATTGTGCTTCCATCCATGCCAGGAGCCATAGAAAGACATTCTTCTTCGCCGTGTTGTCAATACCTGTCATTTGCATTGTTTTGCTGTCTCAGTTTGTGCTTCATTACAGCCTGAGACAAACTGGACAAGGCCTGAGGGCGTCTCACTCCAAGAAAGAGAGGACATTTCAAGCAGCATGTGACTGACTGAACCCCTGACTGTCACATCAGCAGAGGTCAAATTCCATGCCCTCTGAGCAGACGGCACCAAATGAAGGTCCTATGATCTCATGGTGCAGAAAATGTCAATTTGAAATTGCCTTTGGCACTTTACAGATCAATTAGAGACATGATGTATAGGATCTAATGGAAAAGTTGCATGACTTAGCAAAACTATACACATTGCCCCTTTCAAGCATGTAGAAGAACCTATTATGGTCTTCAGTTATAATCATTCAAAGGCGTTTCGTTTATTTATTCTGGGCAACGGTAAAAACATGGAGGTGCAACATGGCAGTCTCTGTAAAGAGGAACCACTCAGGAAGCTCTATACTGCGTTGTTCATCTTCACTGCCCTTGTGCATTGTATAAACACTGCACTGCTGTTGAAGACAAATATCTCGTTTAATGGCGATGCTATTAACAAACACTATACATCATTATCTATTACTCATGGATATGAAGTTGTCAGGTGATGCCACGACGTGGTGATTAAATATGTTACTATGCTAACGAAACCAATGTTTTCATAATCGGAGCTAGCATTAGCGGCATGGGACACACTCACGGGTCAGTGGCAGAGTTAGCTACCAGTCAATGACAAAAAGGTGACACTAAAGTATCTATAATGTTATTACAAATATGCGAGTATTGATTGTGAGCCTTGTTTTCCTGTGGGCGAGGATGACAGCGTTAGCAACGCGTGGCTAACGCAACACAACGGCACGCGCTCATGTTGTTAGCATCCCTCAACATCCATCTGAACAAGATAATGTCAGGACTATCAAGAAATATGACACATGTTCAGAGAGCTTACCATTTGTCGACGAAATTCCACAACATAAGGGGCACACGCGACATCCGCCTGCGCCCCTGCCACAGCCTTAAACAATGGAGAGGATGGGAGGGGGAGGCTGGGAACAGCTACGTACGTCATCTTGACGCGACGATTGATCTGATGACGTAGATACTATTCGACACTTATCTGTGTCAAATTAAAAGTCCTGTCAAAACGCGAATATGCATCGCTTCGTGACACATTAATGAATGTCGAGCGCGACTTTCCTCTTGAACTAATTTGACTCATTTGGACACAAAACGGCAGATGATGAATCTTGAGGACGAAGCGTTGTTGTTGTTCTGGTTTTCGGGCTCTTCGTTGTATTTATAACTTGTTTACGTCGAACTGGAGAAGGTGAGCAGCTTCTTCGCCTCATGTCGGTCTTTATTAATGTTCAAAATGGAACAACTTACAGCTGAGCTAACGTTATGTTACTGCTAGCGAGCTGGCATTTATACTTTGCCAAGCTAGCGAATGGGAAGTCACCGTCATGGGTGTCAAGCTTTTTAAAATCAATATTCGTGTTGTGGTTACACACAGAAAAAAAGGTGATCTAAGCATGATATTGGCTTGGGTTTGACTATTGTATTGGATGCTCTTTGCAACATTCTAGATAGAGCAAATCCATTGAATGCAAACATTGTTTTCCTCTCGATGCTAAAACATGCACTGACTAAACTGAATCTGGATCTCTGCCCGTGAATGCTCGTATCTGATGCAGACTGCTAAGTTTCAAACGCATGGTTAAACGATATTGTGTGTGTGTGTGTGTGTGTGTGTGTGTGTGTGTGTGTGTGTGTGTGATGGTAGTGGGGGTGTCACGTTTCACTCTGCTGCGCCTCACCCTCCTGCCTCCCTCCGTTTCCTTGCAGCCTGTGATCGGCTGAATGCCAGAACCTACGGATCTGCAGTCACCAAAAGGACTCCATGTCTTTCTTGGTAAGGACACCGGGTTCTACACTGCAGGGGGCTCTTGTTTATCTTTGTACCTCACTTTGTTTAGATTCAGGAGATTCCTGGTGATGGATCAGACTAGAGATGCTGCTGCGGCTGATGATGATGATGATGATGATGATGAGGAGGAGGAGGAGGCAGAGGAGGAGGAGGAGGAGGAGGATGGATGCCCCTTGGTGGGACAGTTGGGTGTTGTGGAAACTAGGATCTGTCTTATTGAGATACAGCATTAGTCGCCGTAACAGTGTAATAGTATTGATCACTTATATTTTTTCATGTACTGTAGCTTGTCTGAAAAGTATGACCAGTTTTCATACATACTGTATCTGTCTATCTATCATCACATCTGTATATGCAGCTTTTATTGTGCTCTGCTGAGACACATCAGTCTTTCAGCAGTCTCTTATTCGCCTGCTGTCATCACTCTAACAGTCCTTCTGCTAACCACTTCCAATTGTGTGAATGCCCCTACAGCTCGCGTTTCCCGATGCTTGCCCCCCCCCCCCCCCCCCCCCCCCCCCCCCCCCCCCCCCCCCCCCCCCCCCCCCCCCCCCCCCCCCCCCCCCCCCCCCCCCCCCCCCCCTTTCCCTTTTCTGGGCCCCCCCCCCCCCCCCCCCCATCCCCTGCCCCGCAGGGCATGTCTCACCTGTGCTCCTCCCTCCCCTCCGCCAGGACTGTTCCTGCATCTCCCACGCTCAGGTCCAGCCCATGGACATAGAAGAGCAGTATGAGGACACCAGCCACCAGTTCCTGGTCAGTAGCCGAGACTCTGTCAGCATGGAGACAGGAGTCACACAGATGCTGTTCCCTAATATCACTTTCCATTGGCCATTTATCAGCACTGTGGGCCTACTCAGCTGCGACAGTTGTTTGAAATAGCGACCTCTGGAAAAGCACTTAAAGGGATTCTCTCTCAATTTTAGAATCCATACTGTCTGGGGACTCACCAAAGTTGGATTAAAACAAAAGTCATCAAAGTGGGTGGTGCAGAGGTAAATATACCCTGACTTTAAACTAGGGTATATTATAGGCTATAAAAACATAGATTCCTACTATTCCACCAATGCAACCTGATACTTTTTGTCATTATACCCCTTTAATCTGGACATTTCTGTCATATTCCCACTTGATAACACAGGTTTGGAATGAATTGAAGTGCTGAGTCCTCACATCATCATGGAATAACTTTTCAGACAAGCCACTCGAGCACTTAAGATAATAGATAAACTGATCTTAATGCGCAAATGAGTTACTGGTATCCTCCATGTAAAATGAAGCATGTTCATTTTTGCCTTTCATGTTATCCCTCAGTACATTTCGCCACCCATACAGCAGTACACAATATTTGGTCATTATTATTAACTTCTTAATAATAATAATGAGTGGTGCACTGCTGTTGCTCATACAATCTTTCTGTGTGTGGTTTTCATGTGCATGTGTACATTCCCGCAGAGCTGTGACGGTTCTGAATACACACTACAAGGCTCGGTGGGTGGCGATGACATCACCGGGCTGTCGGCTGAGCCATCCCATTACCGGCTACTGTGTGAGCTGGGTGAGAACAACTCACGGCACAAATCAAACCGTTCTAAAACAAGAGTGCGATGTCATCTCAGGTCTGCTCACTATGTTGCAGGCAGGGGCTTCAATAGCCTGAGCCAGGTGAGCATGGCACGGCACGTTCCAACCGGCCAACTGGTGGCGCTCAAGCAAACCAACCTGGATGAGTGCACTGAAGAGGAGCTGCTGCAGCTCATGGTGAGCAGCAACACACACACACACACACACACACACACACAGGCATGTTCTTGCAGAACAGGCGTGGTTTCTAAAAGCTTGGTGTCTTATCTCTCACCAGAACGAGGTTCTCCTGTCCAGGCTCTTCCGCCACGCAAACCTGCTGACCTCTCGCCTGGTTTTCAGCTCCTGCTGCCAGCTGTGGGTCCTCACACCGCTCATGGCCTATGGTCTGTGACTGCTATTTCATTGCAGTACTTACTTAAAGAACTACACCACTTTTTTTAAATAAACCTCTCTCCTCCCCTCTTGCCAACAGGCTCTGCTGACACTTTACTAAAGACGTATTTTTCAGATGGAATGAGCGAATCCCTCATAGCTTACTTGTTGTACGGCGTCCTGAAAGCATTGGAGTACCTGCATCGGATGGGCTACGTTCACCGGTCAGTGTTTGATTTGATCATTTAGGAAATTCCCCCTCCAAAACTAAAATGACAATATTTCTGGTCTTTATTCTTTGATTTCAGAGGAGTGAAGGCCAGTCACATCTTGCTGTCGGGGCAGGGGCATGTCTACCTCTCAGGGCTCCACAGTGCTTACAGTATGATGCGCGAGGGGAAGAGGATGAGGGCCGTGTTTGACATGCCCCATCACAGCCCCGCCCTGCTGCCATGGCTCAGCCCCGAACTACTGCGACAGGTCAAGATCCCACATGATTTCAAATCCAGAAAACAATCTTGTGGTGTTGCGTTCGCTAGCCTTAGTATTTTGTTTTGTTGCTTTTCTCCCTGCGATGTTTTGCCCAGCAGGACCTGCACGGTTACGGGGTAAAGTCGGATATCTACAGTTTAGGAATCGTTGCCTGTGAACTGGTCAGTGGCAGGGTGCCTTTCCAGGATATGCCACCCACTCAGGTAGGGGAAGAATCATAAGAGGAGTACAGCGGGTGCACAGGTAAACATCAAGGAAATTGGGCCCTGTTGCTCTTTGTTCAGATGCTGCTTCAGAAGCTGCGTGGCTCCCACAGCTGCCTGCTCGACGTCGCCCCCTTTCCGCTCGGTGAGCTCGGGGGCCTGAAGGTGTCGCGCTCCGGCGTGGACTCGGGCATCGGGGAGAGCGTGGCCACCGGGAGCCTGACGCACAGCGCCACTGCCCCTCCCACCGACCGACCACAGAGCCCTGGACCCAAAAACCACTCTGCCACCCTGCACGACCTGGTCCAGCTGTGTCTGCAGCAGCAGCCTGAACGCAGGTTCAAACATGGAAGGATGCCAGCGCTATTTGATTTGATAAGACGCACGGGCGGTCATGTGTCTGATAATGTGTCCTTCTCTTTTATAGACCATCAGCATCTACACTGTTGACCCATGCCTTCTTCAAGCAGGTGGGTTTGTCAATATCTGTTGGATGAACCTTGTTTTATTACAAACGAAAGCTGAATTAAAAGCAACAGTTTTGTGTCACCAAGCAGAGTTATGTTATTGTACAACAGGTGAAGAGGCACACAAGAGACACCTTCCTCAGCCTCATGTACCCAGCAGTGCCACTCACCAGTCCGGAGGACCCCCCGGTTTCCTGCCCCCCTGGTCCATCTTGCCATTCTCCGGCGGGGGCGCCTGCTGCCGACATGGCCGAGGCCGTGTGGGACTTCTCCTAGCTCCGCCCCTCGTTTTCCACCCTGGGTTCCTAATTCTCCAAAATCCCTAGCAAACCAAATACAAGACAATCATAACCAAGCAATGAGGCCACGCTCTACTGTACTTTTGTTTTTCTTATTATTCATCTAAACGATTGAGCCTTTTTTTTTAAAAGTAGTTTTATAGATAGAAAAAAAAAACAATGTTTTAACATCATGTGATGCATATATGGACCTTGGCCGGTGAGGTGACTGTGAAACAAGCTGCTCTGGTTCTACATTAAGGATCCATAATGAAAATGATAAAGGACAATCAATGGGTATCCGACTGTAAGACTGATCAGTTGACTACTACTCACACTTGTTCATGACAAGGAAACTACAAATTAATGAACTTTGTTGTTAAATCATGTATCTTTGTTTAACGGTGCGTGTCTGGAACTCAGTGTTCTGTCGTTCTAATGGTGTTTTTCATGTCAGCATTGACAATAGCAATTTTCAGGGGGAGCATTGCATCTATTACGCTCACAAGTCATTTGGAGTATTGAAGGATCTGTGACTTCCATAAGTGAAGTGGGTTGTGTCTTTGAAAGTGTTATGTGTTCTGACTGTGAATGGTAAATCCTATGGTCTAGAAAATAGGTTTTACGACTCATATATGCATATATATATTATCGTCTATATCTTTATTTTATTTTATTTACAGTATAACAGTGATAGTTCTGCGTATAATGTCAGTGGTGTTACATTGTGTCCAAGTGGAACAAGTAATAGTGAAGTCTCCAAGGCAACATGACACAACATCACTGACTGTATCTGACTTAACACTGAACCATACACTCCTCCACACTTGATGCTGACATGCCTCCATTAGACTGTAAATCAAAGATGGACAACTTGTCTCCACTCCTGCTCTATCCTGCCCCATCTACTAACATATATACAGTCTCTGACATTGATAAGTAACTAGGCCTTATTTTTACCCAGATTCATAAAGTTACTGTAACACTGAAATTCATCACATGTGTTAATATATTTTTATATGTGTCTGATACATGTACGTCTCCATAATGTGCTTGTATATTCATTTGAAATGAATGCCTATGAGCAAGTATGACGTGATGCTCTTTAAAAGAAACAAAAAACTTGAGCTAAACAAAATGTTTCATGTTCCGTGTGGGAGTTAAAGAAACCACTAGTAGATGTTAAACATCCACGTTTGTTTCAAATATTTCTAATGTGCCCTGTGATCAAGTATGTAATGCCTTTATGTTTTAGTGAATCCAGCATCTGAATATGGTGATTGATCTCTTCACTGTGATGAAGTGTACTGAGTATAGGAACTGTGATTTGAGGTACATATCAAACATGGTAGCTGTACAAACCTGACATACACATATAAAATATATCTATAAAACATTTGATTTCTAACCATCTGTGTCCACCTTGATTGATTTGTCATTGACTGGAGGAGCCAGGAGCGAACCCCATTGCAACACATCTGATGCCATCTCTCTCATATTTTTATATTCATCAGATTACAATGGAACTTGTCAGTGTTACTATTTTAAACTCCTTTAAACTTTTACTTTGCTGGTGGTTTTATGAGTGGAAATGTTGCAAGGCACTGCACTTATGTTAAAAATAATAATGATAATATATTTGATGCGCATGTGAGATATTGTTGAAGGAGAGAGCATCAGTACATCGAAGCTGCTGCAGGAGGCAGAGGACCTCACTGTTTGTATACAGAGCAAAACATCTGGTTTCAACTCGGTAAACAATAAACAACCTTTATCCACATACATGGATAAAATACAGAACAAGGACACCCTCTAGTGGTGAGATGCAGGAATAGGGTTCTGGAACCCATTGTTAACAACAACTGTAAAAGCTAAGTAAGTGGCATAAAACCACAGATCCCTGGAGTGAATGACAAACAGTAGGTGGAGCCATTCACCCACTATCTACACAGTTTACAATAATGATGAAGAATATTTAACCTCCTTCAGGTCCAGAGCAGGGGCCACTTCAGCTCAGTGTGAAACCACTCAGCACGTCTGATGGAGGACGTCTGAGTATCAGCGACAAGTGGAATCATGACTTCTCGTCATAACCAAAGTAAACCAGTTGGTCGGGCGCCAGTGAAACGAGACGTGCTGCTTTTCTTTGCCATGCCCAAGGCTGCTCATTATCAACATGAGGGAGGGTAATCACTGGAGTGATCCACTTTCTAATGGGGCTGACTACATGCGGCCAAATTGGGGAGTGATTAATCTGTCGCTCACTTTGCGGCCTTGTTCTTCTTTAGCCCAGTTTGTGGCCCAATTATTTTTCTAGAGGGACAATTGATTTTGGGGGCATTTTTCCACTTTGGCTACATATCCTTCCAATGTTCTCGTTAACTGTCTGGCTTTAATGTTTTCATTTGCCCTACATCACGTTGTTGTGACCCAGATGACAGGCCGTTCATGGGATAGTGGGTAATATGGGATTTAACGCAACTTCCAAGCCAAAAAGGTTGGAGACCACCTGTAA
Organism: Chascanopsetta lugubris; assembly: GCA_016785325.1. NCBI lineage: Eukaryota > Metazoa > Chordata > Actinopteri > Pleuronectiformes > Bothidae > Chascanopsetta > Chascanopsetta lugubris. The sequence goes on from JAFBJT010108923.1 coordinate 142,810, forward strand.
ACAGCTGCACATATGTAGGATTAATATTTCAAATGAGCTCTGAAAGATTTACTCCGGCAGTTATTCACTCATCATTTGTATTAAGATGGAAGATGAGGAATAGAGTTTATCAAAACCCATTTTAAAGTGATGACGAATTTGACCTTAAAGTGAATTTTGCAGATGTTGCCTCTCATCACCGGGTTCTGTCGACCCCTGCATGGAGCAGCCGCCTATGAGGAGGAGACACGTTTTAAATGACAACATCAAAGTAATATGATGGGATTAGCTTTAGGAGTGATGCATTGACCGTGTAGAACAATCTTGTGGTCCAGTGGTAAATGCTTTGGTCTTGTGATCTGAATGTTCTCGTGGTCCACTTTCTTCTCATGTTTCTACCGAAACACTGGAATTATGCTTAAATGGCTTTTTCATGACTATGAAATTACTGAACCCAGATGTTATCATGAGGGACATGAACTGGAAAATGACAAGATGATTCCTTGTGTCATTATTGGAAAAAACATGTTTATTTGAATTTCTCTGTTGCAAGTGTCAACGCTGCCTCTACATGCCAAGGCAGAAAATAAACACTGCAATTAATCTGTCATGGCTTCAATGTAATAACATGCTGTCATGAATACTACTGCCTGCGCCTTTAATTGCCAGAAAACCTCACTCAGACTAACTCCTTCACCTCAGGAGACCCCTGTAAAACAGCCACGTGGTGTGGATGGAGTCTATGAGGATCAGAGAGGCTAAAATGACCAGTGTGAGTGACAATATTATGATAAACAAACAGGAAATGAAAAACAAGTGGTTTCCAATGTGTTAAATTTGGTAGCAAATAATACTAATGCTATTAGTCAAACAAAAATGTAGGGAAAAAACCCAATAAACTGGTTTGAATTGTGTTTTCTGCTTGGCTATATGGGAAGATGCTTTGTTTGTGTTGCTGTGCTCCTGTGTTTGTACTTGTAAACACTCACTGTGGCCTCGTCCACGTCCTGGAGCTTCTGAGCCCAGCTCCCTCGCCCCCTCCCCTGCCTACGGCCCTGCTCCTCACTCCTCCATCTCCCCCTGGTTCCCACAGCGGCCCCAGAACGCGAGTAACCCGCCTCCACGTACACTCTCGTCGGCCAACTACCGGTGATGTGGTGGATCGAGTGGAGCACAGGTGGAAATCAGGACAGAGATGGGTGGGGAAAAAATAAAGAGGTCTCACTCTGTTCATACATAGGGTCCACGTTCCACAGGATTTCCTCATCATCACACATGCCTCCTCAGATATTAATAATTTACTTCATTTTTTACATCGATCTTATTTTATTGTTCAAATGATCTGCTGCCATTCCCTGTGATTTCTATCTCACTCATTTACTTTTGCTGGGTGGTCGCATTGTGGCCACCTCTAGGGGCGCTGCTCTGCATTGCAGGTGTCAACTGTGTGAAATAAGGAGGTGTTCGTCGCTCTAATAAGAAACTCTGCACCGAGGCAGATAAGAAGTATGTTTCCATGGACTTTTCACGAGGGCGGTGATGGATATCCAGTCACGTGACGGTATAAAAGCGGAAGCCGTGCGTAAGTGACTTTTCCTCATTTGCATAAATGATTTTCGTAGAAATGAGCTGTCAAAAATAGTTGGACCTATTTTTTGCAGCGTGCTGGCGCCGCCTCCCCTCGGTGCGTAAAGACGCATTAAGAGGTGGCACAGCTAATCCACGCAGACAGGAGGTGCAGCGGCACACACGATGCACTTCCACTGGTGCTGAGGAGGGACACTGAGCTGTGGCACCACCCCACATCAACACCTTCACCCACTCACGGTCCACGGCCCCCGGCTGCAGAGTCTCCAGTCACGGGAGCTGGGATGGTCTCCACCCTCCGCAGACGGAGGCTGTTCGTGGGAGATCTGCGTGCCCCGCATCACCTGAGGACAGTGGGACAGTGAGCCAGCGGGACGTCTGCAGGCTGGATGGACAACATGTCTCCGCAGCAGCAGCCGCAGGACGGTCTCAGCCGAGGAGGAGGAGGTGCAGGGCCACAGGAATTCAAGAGGGTATGTTTACCTTGATTGATTTACTTTTTATTGCCACCCGCAGGTTTTGGCAGCAGAGATGCAAAAAGAAAACCACTCCAGTAAGAAGTGACTTTTTCCAAGTCCAACACACACTCACTGTGTATTTATGGCTTGGTTGCATCCAAAAAAATAAATAACACAGAAACAAATATTTATGGATTCACATTTATTCTGTTTACGAGTCATTTAAAAACAAAATCCTTGGTTCCAGTTCATTAACTTCCTACTTGAAACTTCTTTAAGTGTCAGCCATCAAATGTATTACATGTCTGTGCACAATCATGAATTGTGTAGCATGTACATTTGATTGATTGATTACACCATGGTGGTGTCATGAAAGGGTCCCGTCCTTGGTTTTCGTTAATGATTCCACATGTATGATCAAAGTGTCCCTGTTGGCAGTGTGAGTACATACACTGATTTCCAGAGTTAATGGACCCCCCCTCCCCCAGGAACGACTGATTATAATTATGATAATTATTATTGATAATCTATTTTTTGTTATATATATATATACAGTATATATATATATATATATAATATATATATTTATTGATTTGTTTTCAGAGAGAAGCAGTGAACTCCCTCTGAGCGGGTAAGCTGTCAGAGGTGATGCAGTGTTGGTCAACACAGCAGTAAAGTCAGCTTTCCTCCTCATAGTGCGGCTACATATTTTTAGGCCTGAATGGTGACACTGTCATGTTGTGGCCGGAGTGTAAAGAATCTCTCACCTCAGTGCGACCTCAGCTAAATCCACCGTATTTCATGGTGAAATGGCATGTGCGGACGTACGTGTTCGCCATGGGGCGCCCAGGGTTTGATGTTTTCTCACCATCGACCTTTTTCTTCTGTTTACACCGAGAATGGTTTTGGAGCCTGGAGACAAGCGAGTGACTGTGGTCGACCCAGTGAGCGAGAGAGTGTGAGGGGAAAACACACTTTCCACGATATCTCTGCAAAAACAGAGCTGTGAGGACGATGGGAAATTCATATTTGGCAGAAAAACGTTGTCGCAAACGAGGTGACAACATGAAGAATCACCTTAAACCAGAAAAATGCATTGACAGTTTCCATCTTGCACATAGAGCCAGATTCTATTCAGGGATGGAACAAAGAAGCGGGGCCCCACCCATACACCCACTCCACCAATCACAAGTCAGTCTCAGCTGTCAGTCATTACAATTAAAGCATCACTAATCAAATATTGTTCTTAGTACATCAGGTGGAAGGCCAAATGTTATGATTTGATATATAAAAAAGCATTTCAAGCAATTTTTTAATTGTGTCCTAAATGTATTCATTTACAACCAAATCAGTAACTGTGGTTTACAAATGTAAAATAATTCATATCAACAATCCAGACGATGAAAATCTCAAATCATAAAACCCCCTACGATATAATATCTATGATGGCAATGAATGAGTTATGTAACGGTTGTTTATCTGACTGCCGCACACGAATAAATCCAATCAGATGAAATGAGACCTTGATGATCCTTATTGCAGCAAAGTTGTGGTATCGTCAGTGTGAGGGAGGTCAGGGGTGTCATGGAGGTCAGGGGTGTCATGGAGGCAGCGGCCAGGGGAGAACACTCGCCCTGATCTCCACGTTCCGACATTCCTCTGTGTTTAATGTCTCCTCCGTCTCGCTTGTCGTTCTCTGTGGAGGCCACGGTCAGTCCCGTCGCCGTGATGAATGGACAGAACATTAAGGTGCTTATGTGATGAATGGGGAGAGTAAACATGACGTTAACACAGAGGGATGTCAGTTTGACAAACACCACACATCCTGATCCACACACCGGAACGCCGAGGAATCAAGGGAGCGAGGCGAGTTTTACCATATGATTTGGTTTTGTGTCTTTCAGCGCTTGAGGTCTCAAAGTTATCGTCGTCAGTCGGCTCCGTCTCTGGTCCTCACCAAAGCTCTCACCAGGTCCAAGACCCTCTCCAGGTACGAGTTTCACCTCGGCATCACACATTTCAACCCAGCCACGAGAGTTTCCCCTTGAAACCAACTTCCAATTCCATCCATGCCAATCTGCAAATATAATTTCCCTAATTCCCGTCTGATCATCCATTGTGCTCCATGAGTTTTTTTTTCTTGTGAGAAAAAGCAATACAAATGTTAAAGGCAGCTTCAGACGGCATCTTCGAATGACATAGAAAAGGATTCCAGGATCGACCTCCTGATTTGAATCTGCATCAAAGTCTCCTATCGCCAACAAAGAGACACTTGTATTTTCCTGTAATTCTGTGAACATGTGATCAGACTCAATTTCAAACTTCAATGGAAAAAAAAAATTAGGACGTTGACCATGGGACTCTATGGGGATTGACTCGCTTTTGGAGTCAGCCTCAGGTGGCCACCCTGTGAACTGCACGTTGTTCCACTTGCTTATTGGCCTCATCCGTCAGCCCTGGAGGTTGCCGCTTGTCTTACACCTTGTTTTGCAAAGCGCCTGCTTCTACAGCACTTCACACAATCTTATTAACTCATTGATGGTTCTCCTGTTTTAGTTTTAGTCCAATCATCAGCTAGAATCTCACCTGCACCCCCTGATGTACGCAATTAAGACTGATATCCCAGCGCTGACAAGCAGCAGGGAGATTTACCACACGTCCTATTCATGCTGACCTTCACGAGTGAGTTCAAGCTCAGTGACACCTCACAACTCCACAGGGTGAGTGGGTCAATTAACCTGCCTTTAAAAACTGTCAGACTTCATCCTGCGCTCCACAGAGGTCACATTGGTCACGCCCCCCCCCCCCCCCCCCCCCCCCCCCCACACCACACACACACAAATACACACACACAAATACACACACACACATGCCCCTGGCCCAACCCTGAGCGAGCTGTTGAATCCACTGGGATAGATAATCCATCTGTAACCAGACTTAACGGAGGATCAGGCTGCTATTAATAGTATCCGTTGTTGAACATATGGACAAGGAAAGTGAAGAAATAACCTTGTTAAAAGGTGCCTGCACACCGAGGAGTGAGGATCAGCCCGCCGAGTCTTATGACACAACTTGGACGTGGTTAATATGAGAAAATGATTTCATTTGGTTTCATTCTGTGACCACCGTGTGTTTTCAGCCATTTTAAACTCGTAGTTTAACATTTCCTTTCTCCATCTTAATTGACACATATTTTAAAATGTCAAGTTTTCTGTCATTGTATGTGACACATTTACACCAATCAGCCCCAACCTTCGAACCACTCACTGGATTCAGTGGCGTGACTGTATTTCTCATTATTTCATATCCGTCTTCCGCTGACCTCATGTTGCCCTCGACTTGTCAACTTATGACTCAGCTGTTTACATAAGGAACAGAACATGGGACACTGGTGTCATTCATGCCTCCTGCCGTTCCCACTGGAGCCAAAATGTGGATCATGCGATCTCAATGGGCATAACTGCAGTATGTGAATATGAGGGGGAGACATAAAAGAGCACATGTCCATGTCTTCTTATAATCCTTCAATGGAACTCATAAGACAGGGAGGCTCGCACCAATGAGTGAGCTGCTGTCCAGCATTACTCTGGTCAGTCTGTTACACAAGGAGCCGTCGGAGCCACTGGGATGTTAGACGACGCTTAAAGTGCTTAGATTTTTCAAACTAGTTTGCGTAACGCTGCGGGGATTCTCAAGACTTATGCAGCAAGAGGAGGGATTTCAATCTCCCTCACTCACCGTAACGTCTGGATTCAAAGTAAAGAACACATCACGGGGAAACTCCAGACACATTGAAAAAGGCATTAAAGTGGTTCCTTTTCAAGGAGGCAAAGTGCATTGTGGGAAATGTGGCCCAGAGATGAGCTCAGATCAGCTCAAAAGTTACAGAGGGTGTGGAATTTACCACATAGTCATTTTCTGACTGCGTCTCAGAGAGAGCTTCCTGGTCCCTCTGTGTCCGGAGACATGTCCACTGGTCCAGTCCTTTCTCGCCGCCTCTGACCGGTCCTTCCTCCTGCATGGACATGCTCAGATGAAGACGGGGATGCAAACCCAGGACAGACACCTCTTCCTGTTCAATGACATCATAGTTATCACCAAAGCCAAGTAAGCACCAGCTGCCTGTTTGCTCATTACATTCCAAAGGTTTAAATTAATGTGTGTGTGTTTGTGTATGCTGGGTTCACACACACCTCTTTATGTTCCCAGGTCAGCCAATCACTTTAAGCAGAAGGCCCAGGTGCGTGTGTGTGAGATGTGGACGGCGAGCTGCATGGACGAGGTGTGTGAGGGCAGCACGAACCCAGAGAGGAGCTTTGTCATAGGCTGGCCCACCTGCAACTGTGTGGCTACATTCAGGTAGCGCACACACACACACGTACACACACACACACACACGCGCACACACACACACACACACTCACACACTCAAATCAACAATAATGAACACATAAACAACAAAAACGCAGTGTTTGTGTGTGTGTGTGTGTGTGTGTGTGTGTGTGTGTGTTGCGTGCGCTGATGCCTAACTCCTCCTACTTCCTGGTTTAGGATGCTGTCGTAGTGTCCACTGAATGTGCCAGGTGGGCCCAGGTGTCACTCAAGAGGCCACGCCCCTTAGTAATGCACAGTTTCAAACCTGGATAGAACTGAAGCTGTCACTGCAGGAAAGCACAATGAGGGATTTGAAGTCAACTCATTTTGCAAGACGTCCACTTCGTCTCGTTTACTTAGACCCACAAATCCTCTGGACTTTGTCCATGGCTGTTTTCCCAACAGTTTTAGGCAGAGATTTCAAGTCATTGTTCACTCACAGGATTCTGCGGAATGGCTCAGTAGAAAACATAGCATCATGTGAGAATGACATTGCTTCTGTGTTCCTTGTGTGGGATGTGTCTGTCTGTAACACATGCAAATACATTCAATGTGAGCCTTTATGTCAGTATCAGTGTTTATGTTTGTCAATATGAGGAAACATTAGAAATTCTAAACGATCCGACCGTTTCCCTCAGCTCTACGGAAGAAAAAGAGAGATGGCTCTCGCTCCTCAAAAGGTAAACTCTTCCACATGTTTGTCTCTCTGTGCCTCTGTGTGTGTGTGTGTGTGTGTGTGTGTGTGTGTGTGTGTGAGAGAGAGAGAGACTATGTATGTCTCATCACCATTTCTGTCTCTGCAGTCGGATAAAAGAAGAGAAAGAAAAAGAGGAACCTAAAACCATTCCAATGAGAGTGTATGGGAAGGGGATTAACTCCTTTGCTGTTGTAAGTCTGACTTTGTCATTCTCTCATTATATGTTACGCAGAATTACAGTTACTGAGGTGATGTCACAGGTGTGTTTGTTATTACGTCTGTGTGTGTGTCCTTCTCTGATCCCTAGACCAAGACGCTTCCCGTCAGCAACTCAGACTCGACCAATGAGGTGATCCGACTGGCTCTGCAGCAATTCGGCATCATAGTGAGTGATAAGAGAAACAAATTATGGGATGGAAAGGATCTCAATTGCCTGTTTTTTTAAATACCTCAATCGTGTTTGCTGTATTTTACTCTGTAAACCACATTTCATTTTGGTAAACATCAGATACCATGTGATGTAAAGTGAACACTTAGGATGAATGCTCGTCTTTGTCTCACTTTGCATCCTAAAAACATCCCTTCCTGTCCTCTGAGGTGTCTTCTGAGTCTCGTGTCTTTGTCCCTCTGACCCCGTGTCTTCTGCCCAGGGGAACATCAAAGACTACCAGCTGTGGGTTCTCTCAAAGAGGGACAACGCCCCCTATCCACTGATAGGTCAGCATCACTAGCATCACAAATCTTGGCCCAAAATGATTGTAATAAATATGTACCCCCCTCACCACGGGGGTGAGGGGTGTATTTTCACACTGTGTGTTTTGCGTGGAGTAGCTCACGACTCACTTGTGTGTGTTGATGAAAGATGTGAAGGTTTGGCGTTGTGGTTGTCGTCGGGAGCTGCCACCGTTTCCTCCTCTGTGTCTCAGGTCATGAGTTTCCATTCAGCATCCAGATGAGTCATGTGAGACCCGCCATCTCTCAGGGAGGCAGGGACGCCGCAGCGCCACCGGTCAACAGGCAGAGGGCGCTGCAGGCGGAGCAGCTGTATGTGAACAAGCAGTACCAGTTCATCCTGAGGCCTCGATCCGTGGAAGCGCTGCAGCAGCATGTGCCTGCAGGTGGGGAGGCGTCGATGATTACTTTACTGAATTTTAAAACATGCATTTGAATTCGTCAAACTCATTCGAGGACACTGCTCCTGCTAGACTTCTCTCAGAAGACGTTTAAAAGGAGGCGTTCCCTCATCACCTGGGTGTTCTGGCGAGGCTCCTCCTCCCAGCTGAATGAGCTGTCCCTCGCTGGCGCCCCCCGCGGTTGCCTGTTCAGACAGCCCCTGAGCTCCATTTGTGTGGAGGACACTCTGCCAAAGCCGGTCATGGTGAGTGGCTGCAGAGGGCGCTGTTGCGCCAGTGAGTAGTGCTGCTTTAATATTCCAACAGCAAAATACTCTCTCGCCACAAGGACCGTTATGGTCACTTTTCCTCTCCGACCAGGACATGTTGGCGTTTCTCTACCACGAGGGTTCCTGGACCAGGGGGATCTTCCGGCGCCCGGCGGGGGCTCGAGCGGTCAGGGAGCTGCGGGACTCTCTGGACGCCGGGGAGTTCCATCTCCCTCTGACGCGCGACCACGTCTTCATCATAGCAGGCGTCTTCAAGGTACGGGGGGCGACACCCGTTGGGTGGGAGCACCATGTACGTCACTTAATTGCCTCACATCTGTAAGCACAAAATTAATCCGCCTGCACCCTGCTCAGCACAGCCACATGCGCAGGCCAAGCTGTTCATAGCATAGTTGCTCATGTAATCTGGATTGTAATCTCCTATTATCTGGAGGGATGACACAGAGCTGTTGTGCATGGGTGCTTAAATGAAGTCATTGTTTACATTACAAAGGCAGTTCATCTATAATGATCATAAGATGTATCCATTTTTAATTCTGCATTCATTCAAACATCCTGATTTCCTGCCGTATGGCTGCTTTCAGGATTTCCTGCGCAACATCCCTGGCAGCTTGCTGTGTGCAGAGCTACATGAGGAGTGGATTGATGTTCTGGAGGAAGAGGAAGAGGAGGAAGAGCGGGTGCAGGACATACAGAGGTAAGGCCCGCACTCTGCGATATGTTGCTTACTGAGACTTGTTGTGTTGCTTAAGCTACTTGCTGGCCCCCGGCTGCAGGATGATCGCTCGCCTGCCCAAAGGAAACACCCTGCTGCTGCGCCACCTGCTGGTGGTGCTATACGGTATCCAGGGCAACGCTCAGGAGAACCAAATGACGAGTTTCAACCTATCGGTGTGCATCGCTCCCAGCATGCTTTGGCCTCCTGGAGCGCCTTGTAGCCCTGAGATAGAGGGAGACGGAGCCAAGAAGGTGAGACAGCAGCATTGAAGATGACAATTCAGATTTGATAGAGCTCAACTGTGAAAAACACTTTCGCACTCATCATCCGTCAAGCTGCCACTTGCTTCAGACTGGATCACTTCCACTAAGACAAACAAATGCAGTAAAATAGTTAAAAACAAGGAAGCTATTAATATCCAAAAAAGACTCTTAGCCTGGACGTATCTCTAATTCCCAGTGGAATTTGACCCAGGCCTGGAAAGATTTGGCTGCTCTTGATTCAATGACTTTGAGGCCCACAAATGTTCTGTTGCGACACAGGAATATAAATCTGTCTAAGCATCTCACAGCTCAACAAAGAGACATTTGTTTAGTTTTGTAGCTAAATGTGAACATCTCAAGAAACAACAGAGAGGAAAAACACCAACGTCTGCCCCCTGATCGTGTCACCTGAGGAAAAACAAAGGCCAGATAGTACATAGCTGTGAAGCTGACCTTACCCTGCTTCTTCCCTTATTGTCTTCTCCTCGGCTGCAGGTTTGTGAGCTGGTGAAGTTCATGATTGAGCACTGTCAGCAGATTCTGAGAGAGGAGCCCTCCTCTGTGTTCGGAGGGCCGCCACAGAGGCTCAACACTGATGATATGGCATCAGGTATACAATCTGTGAAATGAATGAACATAATAGCACACATAACAACACAACAACATACTGTACATTATGAGGTTATGGCTGTATTACCCTAAAGATCTGAAGGAAACTACGAAGACTATCTTTTTATATCACAGTGTAATGGAGTATATCAGGACTTGTGCAATTTATTATTTTTCCATTACCTGCTCTCTTGAAAGTTTGGAAATTCCGAATAAACTTCTCATGCAGTATTTACTCTAATGGACGTTTGACTCTTGTTTTCTGGATACCAGACTCGTGGAACTACCCTCTGACCGACTCGTCCTACGACAGCTTGGAGAACGAGCTGGACAACTGCAGCCGCGGCTCACCTGGTCTCTGCAGCCGACGGCAGCTCCGACCCAAACCTCTTCAGGGCAGCCTGGACTCCATCCACGCGTTCAGTGACTATGACCAAGACACAGACCAAGACCACACCCAGAGGGACACTCTGCTTGGTCTGAAGCCACACCCCCTGAGGAGATCCAGAGGTAGGAGGCATGACCCAGACTTCTCCGGCCCCAGCCAGGAGTCCCCACCCTTGGACGCCTCCTGCACCTTGGACTCCCTGTCCCTGGATGGTCGGCACAAACACAGGCGGTGCTCCGAGCCGGCGATTGCATATGCGGCTAAGTTGGGGCCGTCTCTGTGCGGGAGCACAGACGGTCTCACTGGTGAGGAAGAGGATGGTGAGGAAGAGGTTCTGAAGAAGCTGAGGATTCATACTTTCACTCACACACGCTTCGAAAGTCCAGACCTGGATGGAAGAGCTTTGGGAGCCAGCACCTCCAGCCTGTCCTCAGCCACCACATCTCCTGCACCCACACGCTCCTCTCTGGATTCCCTGGACTCCCTGGACCACACCAGCACCACCAGACAAGAGCTTCACCAGTCAAAGTTCCCCCTGCCCCCCAACGATATTTCTGGAACTCTGTCCCCCTCTGTGACATCTACAGTGTTGAGTGTCAGTTCAGCACCGACCTTCAGTGAATGTTCCGAGCTGGGGATGATTCCTAAAGGTTCCCCACCGAGAGAACCACTCAACTGGGGGATGATAAGAGGAAGCCTCCATCCAAACTCCTGGCTGAAAAAAGGTCGGAGACTGTCGCTGACCCAGCAAGAAAACCTGGAGAAAGACGGGGAAGAAGAAAATACAAGGGTGAGTAAAGTCAGCTTTCAGATTTGGATAAATTAGGAATTGAGTCAAAGATGGCGCAGGGCCTCCCATTTAAAGCCCTGACAGTCTATACTTACTCCATGTTCTCTTCTGCTAACAGGACAGACCCACTGATAAGACACTCATACCTGGGAAACTTGTCCAAGAGAAGGGAAATGCAGGTGAGAGAGGAGGAAGAGTCGTGTCCAACCAACAGAAGCCCAAAGTGTCCAACAGGGGGGCGAGAGGACTGGGGGGAGGAGTTAAACAGGATTCGTCCAGCCCTCCATGTCACCATCGCTCCACAGGGAACCTCCACTTCCCCAAGTCTCCCTCATTCATTTCCTCAAACTCCCGGCAGCTCAGCAGCAACGCCGCCGACAACAGACGTGAACTCGAAGAGCAGAAACAGCCCACAACATCTTTATTCCACAAACACAGCGCTCCGTCTCTGTCCCTGTTCAAGCGACACAAGACTCACTCTGTCGAGGACGAGTGCGACGCCAGGCTCCATCAGCGCCGGAGGTCAGAACCCGATCAGCAGGTGGTGGAGCGAGCCCCACCTCTCAGCCGGACGAGGCTGCCCAGCGATCCGGGACTGAAGGTGTCCGAGGTGGATTTGCGAGAGGGCGAGACGCCCGAAGTTCGTTTCTGTCTCTCACCCCACGCGACCAAAGCGGTGAGGGACTACTTCTCCTCGCACCGGCGCAGCAACCCCCACAGCAGTCAGCAGGTGGCGCTGGCCCTGGTGGAGAGCCACAGGGAGTGGCTGAAGAGATGCAGCGACCCCACGGCTGAGGCAGATTTCGAGCAACTCCTGTTTGCAGAGGAATCTTACGTGTGATTAAACCTAGCACAAATTTCGCGTGGGACAGATTCCATTATATTTTTAGAATTTACTGCAGGCCAATAAAAATGGCTCGAGGGCCACAGCTGGACCACGGGCCGTAGTTTGGACTCCCCTGATCTATAGCTATGGTCTGGATTACACCTGGAGTGACATCAAAATAAATATATTTTAAACACTACTGTAGTGACGACAGGATGACTTCAAATACTATACAGCCCATGCAGATGCATTATAAAACTCACAATTAAGCTTTTTTAATTTCACTGTCACCAAGAGTCAATAGGATTCTAAGTCATTCTTAGTTGAACCTGCTGACAAGAAGACAGCTTCTTCAGGTGACACACAGGTTCTTAAGGCCTTTGGGCTTAAATGTCCATGGTTGTTTCATCAAACATTACATTTGAATATATTCTGCCTGACTGTAGGTGTGACAATCTCTCTGTTTACAGAGGAATGTACTTTTAAAAACTACAACTGGCCAAAGTTAAAACTCATCAAAGTTGGAAAAAGACCTTTTGTTGCCTTCTTTAAAATCACAAACATGTTGGATTTCTCATCAGATCATTCCACGAGCTAAAACCCGATATTATTGTTTCGTCAGAACAACGTACACATATTGAGCTTAAATTCATTTGGTTTGAAAATGTTAAAATGGTTACATGTGTGCCATGTAGTATTAGGGCCACAAGTTATAGTATTGTAAGAGTAAAATACTGCCATATGATTCAACGTTAAAGGTTCTGGATATAATTATCATTTTACAAACCACTCTTAGTTGAACATGCTAAGATAACAGCTTGAAGGTTCTGAATACATATTATCTAAACACATACACAAGTGGAGGTTTAGAATCAGTTTGTGCGAGTAATAACTCTTTGAATAAAAAAGTACTGATGATTGCGTTGCTTTCTGCAAACTGTGGTGTTATCAGCAGTAAACTAACTTTGCTCTTTAAATGTTGCCAACAATTTTGTATCCTGTAACGCTCAGAGTGAATCACATGTATCTGATGTTTTTAAATAATGTAAATATGATTAGTGCATGTTTTGAAAAGCTTGATGTTATATGCAGCTCTTTGTTTCAATAGGCCCAAAGCTTGTTGTTGAAGCCTCTTTATGGAAACCTTTTGTACTCAGTACAGACTTACGTTAAATGCCTAATACTGTGCTTTTGCAAATAAAATGACAGATGAGTGAAAACCTGAATTGAATGTCCTACATTTCTCACCTCTGCCACAGGGGTTTTGTTTTTGTCTAGCTTTGAGAGATTAGGCACGTTACACTAAGAGAAGGGACAGCTCAACACGGCTTCAGAAAAATGATATTTTATTACATTAATTTTCACTCTATGCACATGTGTTTGTGTTCTAGCTATGTACAATCATATCATGGCATTTTATGGTTACATGACAGATTCAATCAATCCAACAATGGCAAGAGTACCTGTATTTATATATATAAAATAGAATATGTTTTTGTGGAAGGGGTGTCAGTATCAGCACAATCTTTAAGGCATTGAAAACTGATTGGCTTACAAGTGTCATTCTTCTTGTTGAGAGAACACGACCGGACATGCACACAAAGAGACAGGTTTGGATTTAAACTGTTGTAGTGGGAGTAAAAGCTGTTCTTCTACAACCGGAGGTTTAAGTTTTGTTGCAGTAATAAAGAAACAATGGATATCAGATTCCACTCAAACACTCTGTCTGCTAAAGCGACAAATGAAAAAGTTTCAATATTTCATTTGAATACTTTGTCTTTAGAGCCTTTATAAATATAATAGATCACAACAATGCTCTGAACATACACTGTACCTAAGAATGGACGTGATGAGTCCCCAAAACTGAAGGATCTTTATCGCCACCCAGTGGCTGACTGTAGAATAGGTCATAATTGTTTAGTCTAACTACATTTCTGAACAGCGAGAGGAAGTGGGGGAATGTTGTCCATCTTTGTTTACAGTATATGTTCAAAGTGACACTGTACAGTGAAGAGGGGTCGTTTACTTTGAATAGAAAGGATTGTGTCGAGTCCTTGTCCCGTAGGTAGTGGTTGTTAAAAGCTGGCTGTGGAAGTTTTGTGAGTTGGGAAGTTGTTTTTTTTTTTTTTATTGCAGTGCCGTTGGAGTAGTCCGGGTACAGCAGTAGCAGAACTGGCAGACTGACACCTACCATCATGTGTGCGTGCACATCGTACACTCAGCTCTTACCACACTGTCTACACCCATGTTCCACAGCTACAACTCCCCCAGTTAACCAGACCCGTCCTTGCTCTGTCGGATGTCAGCTACACTCTCTGGAACCCTGGCCACCATGCCCTCCAAAGACTTGGTCAGGCAGATCTGGCAGCCCAGACGAGACCTGAAGATAAAATGAGGGATACAGTAATTAATTTAAACCCAAGATCCCACACTGACTTCAATATTATGAATATTAAATGTTAATGACAGCTGTGTGTCCTTTCATGGCCTCATTCAAACAATATGTGCAAAGTCATTAAAATTTTGAAATATTAAATCAATACATTAGATTCCAAGAAATGTTTCACAATCAGTTAAGTACATTTTAAACAAATAAACAAAAACGCATACAACCATGTGGATATGTAATTCCTTACGTGTCAGTCAAGCCGTATGCTAAGTCAAGCATGTCTAGCTCCTCATCTGTGACTGGTCCCAGACTCTTGTACACGTCCTCATCAAATATTAGATGGCATGTGGAGCACGCCAACGTTCCCTCACACGCCCCTACAGCCCGCATACACACAAAGACAAACTTTGAGAACTCTTAATGACACATTAGGCGCAGCTTGTTAAGTAAAAGAAGAATGCATGACATGTCATGTCCTGTCCTGCGAAAGAGGAGGTTTGACTTGAGAAATGCAAAATAATCGATGGGAAAATGGATGGAAAGGGTTTCTGAGGTTACACAAAAATGTTTATTTGTATGTGTGCGCGTGTGTGCGCTTACGTACCAAAGCCATCAAAATCAAGGTCTTCGTTAATGATAACATCTAACAGTGAGTCTCCAGGGTTGCCCTTCACTGTGATCTTCTCGCCGTCTCTATTGACGAAGTGGACCGTCACCTTGTTGTCTGACCTGAGGAGCACATTATGGGAAAAGACAGCACATGTAGTTAACTAAATGTTTTTTTGTACAAAATGTGATTCACATGTGTGTTGAATTCTAATATCTGTAGATCATTGTCACACAGGACTGACTTAAGCAATACGCTGTCCTCTGCTGGTCAGAGCTGATCTCTACACTGCATTACATTCCTATTGTGAAAGATCTTTACGTTGTCAAATGATTCAACCATTTTCCCCATATGACAATTTACAGTCATACAGAAACAGTTGCTAAGTTTAAAAATAAATGTAATACCAGTAATCTAATACAAGAAAGATGGAGAGATGTAACAGACAGAATAAATGCTTATACTATCATATGAAGTTAATGCATATTTTGGTCTATGTTGGCCTGATTCTTTTCTGATGAAAACTAAACAAAGAACTTTAAAAAAGACAATACCGTTGTGATAAAATGATACATTTAACTCTGATGGAGACTGACGTTGCCTTCCAGATGGGTTTGGTAACACATAGGATTTTTTGATGGACATCAAATGGGACAGAGCTTTAATTAACGTGATTGGTAACAGCTGTGTTTACCTACTGGTTCTCAGCAATATACCTGCTGTGAAAACTGTCTGTTTCAATCTCTGTCAAATGATTTGTGTCTGCTTCCATACGACCAAACTGCCCTGACCTGATCAGATTCACACATGTTTAATATTCATGACCATATTCTATGTAATTATCGTTGTGTGTGGACTTAGTCTAACAATCTGCAGTGTCATTTGTGTGAAGTGATAATACAGTTGGAAACATTTCTGGTTTCCGAGGAGTCTATTTGCCGTCCTTATGATTATATTACGCTCATTTAAAATACACCGCTCTCTTCCCACAAACCTGCTTTTAAGACTGTTTAAACATGCAAATGACCAACACCTCTTACATTCTCCCATTCTTTTGTCATCATTGAGAAAAAAAGAGTCTGTGGAGCAAGAAAATGATCATACCAAATTATGTCGCCCTTATTCCTGTTAAGTGACCCCAGAAATTCCCAGAGTTCCCCAACCGTAAACTCAATGGCCCTCTAGAAAACTCAAAAGATCAGTGGAAACTCTGCGTAATCGGCTTTACAAGAGGACTATGCATAGTCCCAACGATTACTGTGTTTAATGGCACTGGAAGCTGAGAGGATTTCTGAAAATTATAGTTATGGGGGGGGGGGGGGGGAGACGCGGAGG